>AYEL01080188.1:0-23602 GCA_000484575.1 Olivierus martensii
ATTTATTAATAAATCAGTATTAGAGGGTTTGTAGAGCTTCTTGTTATTTTTTGCATTTGTTTTTTTTTTTTTTTTTTTATTTATGCTTACCTTGGGATCCAATGGTCAAACAACAGGCATGGCCTTTTTTCCTGGGCCGTCACATCATCCACCCCCTCCAGGTGGGGTACCAGTATTCCCAATGGCAGGTCAGAGACTTTATTCATTTGATGTATCTGTTTGCATGCTGGATATTTTTTTTAAGCATTAGAAATTTCTTATGTCTTGTGTAATTTTTATTGTTTCTAAACTGAAAATGTTTTAATTTTTATTATTTTCCTGTTATATTTTGTGATCTGCAGATTTTATTTTAATAGTTATTCTGCTTATAACTATGCTTGCTTTTGTGTATTGCTGATTGTTTTGATTAAATTGTATGATGTTTATTCTATGATGATCATTTATTTATAATTTCTGTACTTCATAAAATACTAGCTATAAGTAGTTTTAAAAATTTTAAAACAACAATAATAATAATAATTGCATGACATATATTTTATTGTAGACAAATTTTTATCATAAAATATTTTAATAAAGAAAAAATTGTTTTCCAGTTCATTTAAAAGATTTAAAAATAATTCACAATAAAAAATATACAGTAATACCCTGACTTGTGTAAATTCGAAGATATGTAACTTCTTATCCTGCCCCTCACCCACTTGTTTGTTTCATAATTACATAGTGAATATATATATATATAAGATCGGAAGAGCGGTATAAGAGTTTAAGCAGTGATTAAAGCAAATTGAGTAAATTCATATTTGTTGCTATATTATGTAAATAAGATTTATAGAATGAAATTTAAAGCTTAAAATATTTTAATAAAAATTTATTTTAATATAATAAATTTATATATTTTAATATATATATTTACATATTTGATTTTCTGATTTGTTGATTAAGTGTCTTTAATTATAACTACATATTATAAACTTTTATAATTTGTTGTTTCTTGATAATAAAAACTCAGTTAAGAACTTAATACATATGTACCTGAAATTAGATTTGGGAATTTCTAGGTACTCCGACTTATGCAATTTTCACCTTACGTTATACTTCCTGGTCCCATCATTATGTAACTCTGGGGTATTACTTACCATATATCTTCATATGTAAGTTGACTCCCAGACTTCAGAATTAAAAATTCTATAAAAATTTGAAACCTTATATAAGTGATCCCAAACTTTAAAGTATTAGAATAATATGACATTAATTGAAATAATTTTTTTATAATTTAAAATTTTCCAAATCCAGCTCACCATTGGAATAAATATGGTCATTCAGATAAAATGTTAAACTTACGGCATTGAAATGTCATTGGATAGAGCTGAATTATGAGCAGGAAGCAATTGTCATGCCCAATTGCATTTCTCTACAATACAATTTTATTGAAAAATATGTTTGGCATAACTATCAAAGAAATATTATCATTTCCAAATCTCAACAAAACTATTAACAAAGTTTTAAATAATAATAAAAATCAGAGCCTGAACATACAACTGAAATTTTACTGAAGCTGATGGGAATATAAAAACCAGTCAGCACACATACAATCACTGATCACTGGGAGCATAAATCTGATATCCAAAATCAACTGTAAAATAATCATCGTATATATTCTAAATTATCAAAAAATGCTTAAATTTTTCTCTCAGAAATATCTAATTGTTGGAGCATGTACGTTGCATCCTGCTATCATCTTTGGATAGTCATTATCAGCAAATAATAATGATAAAATTTGATTGTAGACATCAAAGCAACACAAGTCTTTTAAATACTTTTCTACATGAATGTCCAGAAACATAATCAAATTAAATAATTTAGGACTGGGATGAAATAAATGACCAGATGTTTTTATAAATAGTTCAACTCAATAAGCACTACTAGCAGTATGCAGAAAAAACATTTAATCATTTAAGGCAAGTCAACTTTCGTTGAACAGAGTATAGGGTCGAATTGCAGGACAGTATTTCCCATATAAAACTATGGAAAATAGATTAATTCGTTGTCAGACTCCCATCCCATCTCCCCTAATGGGGAGGTGAGACACACTATATTATTTTCTTTACTATATGTATTTTAATACATGTAGTAAAGAAAATAATATAGTAACACACTAAATTACAAAACACACTATTTTATACACAATTTATTAGCCCTTGGATGTTGGAATGAAGTCTTCATCCTGTTCTATCTTTGAATCTGTGAAACTAGCCTCGACTTGTTTTAAATTCCTTGGTTTGATCTGAGGTATATCCTGGAGTTTTCTTCTGCAATTCTTTGAAAATTAACCTTGTCTTCTCACAGATCATTGAGTTACTGAATTTCCTTTCTTCTGTCTTTCTCTAATCCAAGTGAGAAGCAGCTTTTCTCTCTCTTCATTGATAAAAGATCTATTCTTGTCAAAAGAATATTGTTAATTGTTATTTTTTTTTAATCAAAATCAATTCAAATCTGACAATATCACTATTAAAATTAATAAAATTATAACCATATATATTATATGGTTATAATTTTATTAATTTATTAATATATTTAAGTAAATGATAATTAACATATAGTAATGAAAACAAATTATTAACCTAGATTAAAAATAGACGTGCAACAGTTCACTAGTTTTTAGTTTCTTAAAAATGATTTCTAGACGATTAAAAAGTAGACACTGCAACAATTCACTAGTTTTTAGTTTCTTAAAGATGATTTCCAGACGATTATTATTTTAAATTCTGCCAACGCAACAGTTCACTAGTTTTTAGTTTCTTAAAGATTATTTCTAGACGATACAACACTTCAGTATTTTTAGTTTCTTAAAGTGATTTCTAGACGATTATTCATTTAGTAATGAAAACAAATTATTTAATTAATTAAAAATAGACGTGCAACAACTCATTAGTTTTTAGTTTCTTAAAGATGTTTTTAGACGATTATGTGGATCTGTCGGGACGAACTATCAAGTGTTTAGGCCTAAAACGGTCATATGTGGTGGTCGTGCATCTGTTTGAATGGGTGAACGAAATCCTCTGATACAGTGATGACAGTAACAGACAACTACAACGGTTTAATCAACCACAGATCTTTATTTGAGAGAGAGAATTATTGTTCAGATCATTCTGGAGGATAAATACTTTTTCTTTGATACACAGAAGATTTGAAGTGATGAATTTTTCTCTTTCCTTCTTTTAAAGTCTTTAATCCTTATAAATTGTCTTTAGTCTCTCAAGCACAAACACAAATTCCTTTTCTAAAATGTGAAATATTGAAACTAGCACCAATGATAAAGACGCTGGTTCGGCACTATCGATAATGGACCCAGACACACAGGAAGAAATACCTAGGCACAGACTTTAGGCCAAACAACACTGCACACATAGAAATTTTGACACCGACTGACTGTTCTCTCCTCATCTGAAACTTTTCTTTGACATTATCTTTCATCTTTTTCCCGAGAAAGATAATGTCTCATATTATATTTGTCCTTTAAGATACATGTGTTTTTAGAATTACGATTCTGTTACACTATTGTTTCTAGCTGTGTGATACTTCATTTCCCTTCTTTGTTTTAAACAATTCACAAGTTCTAGACATGACAACAATAATAATATCGGAATAATTATTTGACAGAGGTCAAATATTTGTATAGATTCTATATTACCACTTGCTATTGTATAAAACTTGAAGTATAAAAGCACTACTTGCAAGGTAGTAACAGTTTTATTAGCATATAACGTTTTCGGACATATTCACTCCCTCTTCAGTATGCCCATTTACAGCTAACACTAGTTAAATAACATACTAACTCGAACGTTATCATAAACTGGAGGCATACTGAAGAGGGACTGAATATGTCCGAAAACGTTATATGCTAATAAAACTGTTATTACCTTGCAAGTAGTGCTTTTATACTTCAATTCAAATATTTGACACTTTAAAAAAATTATCTATGGAGGTCTCCTTGGACCTTACAATTATTATTTTAAATTTTTGCAAACAAAGTCTGATTCTGTTTGTTTGTTATATATTACTTGGCACATGCAAGTGGTGTGATTTCACAGTTTCAGATTCCATTAGAAGAAAAAAGTCTGTCCGAGATCCTACAATTCATATAGACAATAAATCGGTGATTGTGTGTCACAGTTTGTTCGCCATCAAAAAGCAAAATCAAATCTTATAGTAATCATTGAATCTATAAGCTGCTAAATTAGGAGTCATTTGAATTATAAGCTGCTAATCAGTGTTTATGGGTTCATTTGTCAAAAAACTTCTAAGTGAGCCCAATAGTCCTGGTGAAGATTGATAATTAAAAAATGTTTTCATGAACAATTCATTTTATTAATGTTAATTTTTTTTGTAGCAAATATAATAAATGATATTTTCCATATTTTTAGGACATTTTAAATGAGTTTTATCTGCATTTTTAATATTTACTATGATTGTGGTGAGGAGCTGGAACAAATTAATCAATTTTCAATTAAATCTTATGGGGAATCGCACCTTGGATAATGATGGTTGTAGTTAATGATGATAATCCTGGAACGGATTACCATTGTTAAAAAGCAGTAAAAGATTCCTTAGAGATCTTAAAAAGCACTAAAAGAAAATTAAACAAACTGTCATTAGACCAAAAGAAGCAAATTGTTGATCATTTACTATTCTGGATGTAGTGAGATGGATTTATGTTGCATGACAAGAGATTTCACAATTAACTATTTAGAAATGTTTTTAAAACGCTGGGTTGCTTATAGATTTCACTGAGGAAAGAATGCAAAAGGTCAATAACTTTGATCTAGGAGAAGAACTGAGTGCTCTTCCTGAAAACTATCATCATAAAATTTTAATTGAAGATTTTACAAATTTTGACAACAATCTTGTCCATTATGAATATGAATATTGTACAGCCAGTGATTAATTGAAAAGATTATATCCAGCTCAATTCATATAGAGACTCTTGGAAGAGGAACTGAATGATCATGAAACAGTTTTGGAAAATGTAGAGGAATTTGAATGATAAGTATTTTCTAATAATGAACTAGAGATTGTTGAACTCTATTTGGTATAAGAAAAAATAAAATTGAAAATGTGTGGATGAAGTTAAATTAAATATAAAAAAAGGCAAGCGCTACTTATGGACTTCTTCTCAAATAAATAATTCCTATGTTGAAAGCATTGACAAACTGTAGACATTATTTATATTGACATTATTATTACATTATGTATATTTGACATTTTTGAGTTTCATTTAAAATAATAAAGGTTTCCAATTTTAATTGAGTAAAAGTTTGCATTGACATGAAAATGTCAATGCAAACTTTAATACATGTATTCATGTATTATATTTATAACCCATATAAATATAAGTTAGTGTTAGTAGTTAGTGTTTAGTATGTTTAGAAAAAATTTTGATTTTATGAATCTCTCTTATGTTTAGTATGTTTAGAAAAAATTTTGATTTTATGAATCTCTTTATGTTGCCACCTCTCTAAGTTGAACACGTTTTGAAGGAACCAAAAGTGTCCAACATCTAAGTTGAACACATTTTGAAGGAACCAAATATGTCCAACATAGAGGTTTAACTTGAACACATTTTGAAGGAACCAAATGTGTCCAACTTAGACAAGTTTCAAAAAAATTTTGATTTTATGAATCTCTCTATGTTGGACACCTCTCTAAGTTGAACACTTTTGAAGGAACCAAAAATGGCCAACATAGAGAAGTTTCACTGTGTATCTTTTCCTTAAGGCAGTGGTTTCCAAACTTTGTGTTTGTGCTCCCCTTTTTTCATAAAATTTGGTATGCCCCTCATTTTCATAGAAGTCTAATTTTATAAATATTTTCTACTTACAATTTAATACTACAAAACAATATACCATATTTTGTATAAATAAAGTTCTTATATGTAAAAAATATATATTTATTATGGTATAATAATTTTAATACAATTAAACAAATCTTATCACGGTGTAATAATTTTTAATACAATTAAACAAATCTTAAAAAAAAAAAATGAAAACTAGAATACATGTTTAATATAACATAATGTTTTAATGAGATGGGTGGGCTTGTTTTTCGGCACAAATTCTCTTAAATTGGGTGTTATCGCTACTCTCAATTATTTTTCAATTACTAAACAAGATTGATATTTTGTCTTTAAAATAGCTACAGGATGAAAGTTTCTAGCTACATGAATGCATGTATTATATTTATATGGGTTATAAATATAATACATGAATACATGTATTATATTTATAACCCATTTGCTGATTCATTTCTTTCGACACCAATTTGAATTTATTTTTTATTCATTTGTCTCAAAAATGATGTTTTTGAAACAATTCTTGTGCGCCCCCCCTTGGAATAGGCTCGTGCCCCACGTTTGGAAAACACTACCTTAAAGTATTTTTTTAGGATTTTCATTTCATTTTCAATTCTTTCCAAAAATGGCTGTTTCTTTCAGCTGCATTATTTGTCTCTATAATGGTCCATTTCTTGTAGCTTTTGAAAATATTTCCTCTTGGCATCCATGATGGCCACTCTCAACCATATCTTCTTTGCATTCCTCATACAGTGATGCCTCGCAAGTTGACACTAATCCGTCGCCGAAGTAATGTCGAATTGCAGGACAATATTTCCCATATAAGGCTATGTAAAACATATTAATTAGTTATCAGTTCCCATCCCACTCTCCTAACGGGTGAGGTGAAAGAAATACACTATATTATTTACTTTATTATGTGTGTTTTACTATCGTATAACACACTAAATTACAAAATACATTATTTTATACACAACACACAATTTATTAGCCCTTGAATGTTGGAATGAAGTCTTCCAGCATACATCCTAGCACCCATAATCTTCTCTCTCTGTTGCAAAATGTTGCTACAGTTGTCCTATGAATGCCATATCGAGTTACATTTTAATTGTTCTATCTTTAATTTTTCTATCTGCATTTTATCTACAATTTTTTTCTTTGCCTCTTTGCTCAATCAAGTGTTCTTCTTTTTGGAATTATTCCTCTGGTCATCTCGTTCAATCAAGTGTTCTTCTTTTCGGAATTATTCCTCTGGTCAGTTCTCTTTTGAACCCATCCTTACATTTCACTAAAAAAATAATAATAATTACAAATTTTTTACTTTCTGAAAAATGTAGCAAGAAAATAATAATAATAACTATGGTTGCACAAATTTTTTACTTTCGGAAAAATGCAGAATTGAATATAATAATTACAAGTTAATTACTTTCTGAAAAATGTAGAATTGAAAATATTACAAATTTTTTACTTTCTGAAAAATGTAGAATTGAAAATTAACACATAAAACATGGGCAAACACCAAAGTAGGCCAAAAAGAACTGACAAATAGCAATGGGCAAACACTAAAGTAGCCCAAAAAACTGACAAATAGCAAATGACATCACACAATTGCATGCACCAACCCACGAAACTCAAATGTCGAATTGTGTGGCACCACTGTATTTTTTTGGATGCAACCAGTAGTTTTATATGTCAATATACAGGATTAAACTACTGTAAGTTGTATTAACTTTTATATACAAATGACTTTCATTGTCACTTACCTTATTACATATGTGTACTCTTCTTTAAGTTTGCCGTAAACTTGCACTTTCCTTTACTAGTCATTTTTAGGATTTAACTTCTATTTAAAACCTTAAATTTGTCAGTCATTGGGAATAACAAAAACAAAAAGCTTATTGTATACAGTAATACCCTGCTTAACGCTGTTTCAATATAATGCGGTTTTTCGAATTCTATATTTTTTATTGATTCACTTTGGCGTGGTTTTTCAAACCGTTATACTCACATAAATCCAAAATCGCATGAATTTGTTGCTTTAATACCCCCTATGCCTTTCTCACAGTGCATTTGATATCAATGTAGTGTCATATATACGAAAGTTTGCTAATGGTCACAGTTCATATTTATGATCGGTTATCAATAGTAAGCATTTCTAAAGATGAGGAGCAAAAGGAACTTGCAACGGATTTTCTTTAAACAAGTTTAACCACTATTATGGAAATTATGGATCAGTTTATGCAAAATGATCCAAATTTTGATAGAAATTCAAAGGCAAGACGAAGTGTCATGGATGCAATGACTTGGTATTAACAATTGCTTTGCTGAAGGAAACAGGAAAAGGCAAATGATGTTAGATGACTTCTTAACGAAAAAACAAAAATCAAATGAGGAAGAACCTTTCTCATCACAAACTAAATTAGAAAGTATCAAATGAGGAAGAACCTTCCTCATCACAAACAAATTATTTACACGAATATTTTCGATTTTCATGAATGATTTATGAATACAAATCGATATTAGCAATAAAAATGCCTATAATTAATGTAATGCAATAGTAATAATACATGTTACAAAATAAAAAAAGGTAAATCTATAATTAATGTAATACAATAGCAATAATACATGTTAGATCGGAAGAGTATATTAATGTAATATAATAGTAATAATACATGCTACAAAATAAAATAAAAAAATGCTATGTATTTACAAAATAAAAAAATGTATATATATTTTTTTATTCACTGTCCCATTTCACCTATTCCCATTATTGCTATGAATATAATAGTAATAATATATGTTACAAAATAAAATTTAAAGAAATGCTATGTATATATATATTTATTCACGTAATAATACATGTTACAAAATAAAATTTAAAAAATGTTATGTATATTATAGTAATAATACATGTTACAAAATAAAATTAAAAAAATCCTATGTATACAGTAATAATACATGCTACAAAATAAAATAAACAAAAATGCTACGTATATTGAATTGATATTAGCAATAAAAAATGTCTATAATTAATGTAATACAATAGGTAACGATATTTAGCAATAAAAAATGTCTATAATTAATGTAATACAATAGTAATAATAAATAAAATATGTCTATAATTAATGTAATACAATAATAATAATACATGTTCAATAATAAAATGTCTATAATTAATGTAATACAATAGTAATAATACATGTTACAATGTCTATAATTAATGTAATACAATAGTAATAATACATGTTACAAAATAAAATGTATATATATTTTTTTATTCACTGTCCCATTTCACCTATTCCCATTATTGCTATGAATATAATAGTAATAATATATGTTACAAAATAAAATTTAAAGAAATGCTATGTATATATATATTTATTCACGTAATAATACATGTTACAAAATAAAATTTAAAAAATGTTATGTATATTATAGTAATAATACATGTTACAAAATAAAATTAAAAAAATCCTATGTATACAGTAATAATACATGCTACAAAATAAAATAAACAAAAATGCTACGTATATTGAATTGATATTAGCAATAAAAAATGTCTATAATTAATGTAATACAATAGGTAACGATATTTAGCAATAAAAAATGTCTATAATTAATGTAATACAATAGTAATAATAATGTTACAAAATAAAATAAAAATAAATGATATATTTTTTATTTACTGTTCTGTTTCACCTATTTCATTATTTGTGTTCACATGACCTTGTTTAACGCTGTTTCATTTAGTGCTTTGTTTATTTAGAAAGTATCCCTTGCGTTAAACAGGGTCTTACTATATGTGCAACATTTTGGAAAGAAATCTGCATGAATATTATGTTGTTACTCAGCTACAATTAAGCCTGATACAATACATTCAAAGAACTGATCTAAACAAATAAAATATTGATAAATACTGGAATAAAGAAAATTTGAAATATAGGACATTCTAAAGCCCCATAAAACTTTTGAATACAAGACAGTCTGGGCCAGACTAAACAGAACTGTTGTTATTGAGATCCTGTGAATCTCAGAGAGTTGTGACCAAAGCCTGTTCATTTACAAAAAAATAAGTTTGGTGTATGGTATGTTGTTTGGCAGTTTTTAGTCCATAGTTCCTTGAAGATGAGTTGCAGCAGATGATAACCATAACAGCTAATCATTTTGTCACATGCTAGAAACACTTAAATAGGCTTGAGAACACTAATATGATATGGTTCCAATAAGATGGAGCAATGGCTCAGTCCAAATCAGTATGGCAAAACTTTTCAATATGTATCTGGAACCACTTGTTTCATGGTTTAGAGACATCACCTGGCCAGCACAATCACCAAACCCTAACAAATCTGGATATTTTTCTTTGTGGTATATTAGTCATGTATATGTAATGTATTTAACATTAGCACAGTAGCTTAAAGAAAAAATCAAAAATGAAGTGGCTGCAATTATTCAAGAAACTTTGCAGAAAGTTATGTCAAATTTCAAGGAACACTTGTAGCAGTGTATTGATCAGAATGGTGGTTATCTAATTCCAGGAACTTTGGTGGCCATTTTGCATTATATAGGTTTGTTTGCTAACATCCTTATAAAACAAGCCAGTCTCATCAGCATTGAAAACCTGCTCTTCCATATAACTTTTCTCTTGTATAATGCTTGGTAGGTTTACTTTAAATTCTTTTGCAGCCTCCTGATCTGCAGAACCTGCCTCTCCTACAAGTTTAACATTTTTCACACTGTATTGCCTTTTGAAACGTGTGAGCCAACTAGCACTAGCTGAGAAAAGTTTAACATTTTCATGACCTTGGGTAACATGATCATAAATTTCTTTTGCTTTCAGCCTCAAAGCAATGCTATCCACTACTCCCCTTTTTAATGGTTGTCATCTGATGAATCCACAAATTTAGCCGCTTTTCCATTTTTTCCATAGCTTCATCTCGCATCACAGATATTACTTTAACATTTTTTGGTGCTGCTTCCCGAAAGAATCGGCGAATTTCCTGTTCTTTTTTCTGGATATACTGTATTGTGGATTCATTAACATTGAATTCACGCCCAACAGCACTATAACTCATACCTGAACGGAGTTTATCCAACACAAACATTTTCTCTTTAAGGCACATCACAGTCTTCTTGCGATTAGGCAAACCACTTGTAGACGGCATATCAAATGTACGCTTGGGAGGCATTTTGAATAGTGAAGTTAATAAAGCATAAAAGTCCAGAAAACATGGCAATACGTAGACAACAAAAAGGATACTTGAATAACATACAGTACAGTGGGCTGAAAAAAGTAGCCTAATATATTTGGTGATGCATTTTTTTTCTAGTTTATAAGTAAACATTTCAATAAAACTAGCCAAATAATATTACTGTATATATTTTCATAATATTGTAACTATTCGATTTTTTTTTTATAGCTAGATAGAGATATAAAAATACTATAATTATGTCATTATAATTTTGCTCATTTCATAATTCTGTAAGTCTAGCTAAAATGGACTATATTGGTAACTATTTTCGCCGATCAGTAGGAATCCACAAATAAGTGCGAAAGTGCCGTGAATATTGATTTTGTAGTCACAAATAAATTTCTGCAAATACTGAGAATTGACTGTGTCTGAATTTATTAATTCATAGGACAAATTATTTACTAATGTTTCTAATGAAAAAAACAGTTTCTACGGATGATTTTGAACTCTGCATACCAACAAAAACTATGAAAATAAGACAAGAAAAGTATATTTTAAAAATAATATCGATACATGAATACATTCTTTGTATAAGTATCACAAGTGCTACACACGATAGCCAGATTGACAAGAATGTATGCAAATAAATTGGCATAACCGTTAGTCTTTTCCTTTGTGATGGTGAGACGAATATATGCAAGAATCAATCTTGTTCAAACGTGAGTAGTCATTTTAAGTCAAAGTAGTTTTATTAATTATTAATAGATTAGCTAATGTTAGCATACTTATGACGGCTCCCAAGAAAGTCTTGCTTGGGAGCCATCACAAGTATGGATACGCGTTGAGTAAACGATGACCTTGAAGAAAGGCAAAGTCTTTAGCCATATAGAACATGGAAATGGAGACAGAATATTTTTAACAGACTGTTTAGAGTTTAAATGGAAAGACTTGTTTATAATTTATTTATTATGTTTATTTATCTAATATTTATTAACTTTGAATGTTAAAGGTTCACCGCGTAACAGTCACAACCACAATTTTGGTTATTTATATTTTCTAAATTTTATTTAATATGTTTTCTTAATTCGCACTGGTTTTAAATTTAAATGAAAGATAATGCAGTATATTCCAATGTTCTATTGTAACCTTAGCAACAGTTTCTAATCTTCTATTTTGGAATTCCGTTATAATTTGTATGTTGCCTGACGACGGTGTAAAACCGAAAGCGTTAGCGATGTTTTTTTTTTTTAAATAAAAGTTTTCTCTACTGCAAAATAATGCTGATTTTTGTATTTGGTTAAAGTAAATGTATGTATAAATTTAATTTTGCTGAAAAGTCAATAAATGATAAGTTATAATTTTCAAACTACTTTGTCAAACATGATATGAAATCATTAATTGCCTTTTACAGAGAATTATATAATGGCCTAGCCAAAACATGAATACAATGATTAATAACTGAATTCATTCTTAAAATCATGAAACGTCAGCATCACAGGAGACTAGTGCTAATTTTGCTCATGAGATCACAAAGAATTTCACCAATAGAGCAAGAAGACAATGACGAAGATATTTCTAATGATAGAAACAATATTGCTGTCTTACATAAATGTATGCATTTGTTATCAGAAAGTGACAACAAATAAAATCTTATGAGTAACTCATATTATTTTGCCTAATTTTTGTGTTTATGATTAGTTACATGTTGTTTTTTTTTTTTCAAATGATAATTTTCTTTATATAATACATTTTTATATACATGTGCAGTCTTTATGAAATAAAAAGTGGAAGCGCATAAAAATGATAAGATTCTAATATCATTTTTTCATATGGTTTATTGTATTTTTTTTTTATCTGGAACCAATCTTCTGTTTTTCTGTAGATACAATAGATTTTTTACACATATTCTTCAGGAATGTATCTATCATATAAAAACAGAATTGTGTGTGTGTAAAGTTTACAGTACAGTGGGTGATTAGTTAACGAACATAATCTGTTCAAAGACCATGTTCAATAACCGATTATTGATTTACTATAGGTTTTTATGGGAATTTGATTAATTCATGCTGGAGACCTGAAAAAAAAATAGAAAAAATTGTATAATTTTTAATGTATGTTTATTTATATGTAATAATAATAATATATACATAGTCTTGCATTTTCATGTATCATTTATGTATGTTTATTTATATGTAATAATAATAATATATACATACAGTCTTGCATTTTCATGTATCAAGTTTATTTTCCATTTGTGGGGCATTAAAGAATCTGTCCAATGTTGACTGCTTTTCTCTTCAGGATTTTTCGGATGTGATTAATATCATTGTCATTATAGAGATCCCCGAGCCTATTGACCTCAACCTGGTATGGGTGCCATTTTAACACTAAAAAATTGCAAAATTTCTCTCTTACCTTCTTTAATAAATCTTTGATTTATTTTAAGTTATCTCCAAATTCATTTTAACTGGAAAAAACTACAGTTCTCCCATTCTTACCCATAAGTCCACAAACACGTAAGGCCTAAGCCTGTTATTCTGTTACTTAAGCTGTCATATCCTCATGGAATATTTTTATCAAGTGGTGGCCACTTAGAGCCCATCACTGGCTGTCCAACACCATGATGGGGTCAACCATATGGTCGAAGGATGGGGTTCAACAGGCCTGGCCCAGACCCTCCTGAAAAATTGGGGGTGTGGGACCAGATTTGAACCCAGATCCTTCAGGATGGTAAGCTGCAGCTTTACCACACGACCATCCAGCCCACCTGTCATTCTGTCAGTCTGGGGAGTTCCACAGTTTTTCTGTGAGGTGTTCGTTAACCGATCACCCACTGTATTATACTTCTTGACCATGTTGGGCTGACCAGCCATATTATTTTGTTTCGGTTTCTTAGCATATTTCTACACAATTTCATAATAGTGTTTCTTGTATATCCTTGGGCTTGTGTCTATTGTAACACCCACTCTAATTTTTTATTTACTCTCTAATATTTTATATACCATTTCTTGAATATTTGTTTAGAATATTAGGAATATACAAAATTTTATTTTGAATTTAGAATGTTAGATTGTTTGTTGTTTTTTAATTTGATTGTTTATGTAACTGATGAGGGCTTGTTATATAGTCAAAACTATTATATAATAATCTTAAACAAGTCAAATTTTACCCCTAGTGAATTATTTTAGAACTACACTGCCATTTTAATAATTTATTAATTATGCTACAATGCCACCATTTTTTTAGATTAATATTTATTTTAATTTGGGCTAAGGTGGTGTATCTCTTACTTAATGAGTGAACTGTAATTTTTAATAAAATCCCAAAATTAAAAATTTGCCTTGGCCTGGAATCAAAGCAAATCTTTAGATTACTGTCCTGATGTTTTATTTATTACATTTTTGCTATTAAATAAAACAAAATATTTAAATTGAAACCTGCTAATGTGCTGTTTTATATTTATTTTGAGAAATATAACAGAGATATTTAAGAAGTAAACCAATAGATTGGGTGATGCCTTAATAAATAATTATTTTGCTTAAAAATGTGCAAAGATGATTAATATGCATCACTTACAGATAAATCTAAAATTTCTAATTATTTTTTCATTATTTAAATAAACAAGGAAAAAATTCAAATTATTCTCAACTTAAGTATATCCATATTCTGTAAATCAGATTTTATATAAATTTTGTAAAATTTTTATTTTTTCAGTTATAGAATATAAATATTGTATTTGTAAATTACAAATCTGAACATGTTTGTTTACAACAATTAAAAGCTCATGTTATTTGATTTATTTATATTTTGTGTATTGTTTACTGAACTAAGTACAGTGAAACCCCGATTTTGAAACTTTTCGGGGACCGGCCCGAAAAGTCGAACGAGCCGGGAAAACGCACGAAACGGGAAACTCTGATGACGTCATAATAAAAAAAAGTTCGTTGAAATGTTACAAAAAATACTGTACATTATTAAATACTGTAATAGAATGCAAAAATAATATTAATTGTTTAAACTTTACGTCAGATAAATAATAGTGCACGTTATATATCGAGAAGCACGGAGTATTTTTAAATAGCGAATAATTTTGGGTGAATACAGTAATTTAAAAATTAAAAGTACGCTATACTTAATAAATCGATCATCATTAACTTAAATTTCATACAACTTGACAATATTTATACGAGAATAAATATTTATTTAATGTAAATAACGTAGTAAAAAACTTACAATGTACTGTAAAAACTTTTATGATTCTAACTTTATTTACATACGCTATCTACATTTTCGAAAAAAAATTTGTTATTTTTCCTTGTTTTACTTTTTCTTTGTGTAATTTAAATAAGTCAGCTTCAATTATAGACAAATAATTTAAATTTTTTTCTTCATTCTCAAAGGCCTGTAAATATTTTCTCACTGTTCTTAGCCCAGTTAAAGCTGAAATGAAGGTAGGTATTTCTGTGTCTTCGTCACTTTCTTCAATTTCTTCTTCAGATTTACGATCTTCATTAATAAGGTCATCAATTGTTTGAGTTTCTGAAGTCAGAACATCGATAATTTCGTGGGTTGCGATTCAGAAGTCAAAATCATAATTCTCAGTTTCAACATCTATTTTGTCACCTATATCAATCATAGTTACTTAACCAATATATTGGATTGAATCATAAATAATTTGTTTTTTCCTTTAAAATAATTTTCTTATAAAATATTTTACAATGGATCCTAATTTAATATACTGTATATTAATCATTTATTAATAATGATGTTACCATTCAGTAAGAGTTTATCAATTCTTTCTATGTAGAAACTGGCTAGTTTTGAGTTGAAGAAACTTTCGATTGCACTCTGGATCATCGTTATTGGAAACATTTTTCATTCAGTCTATTCTGAAGAATTAGAAAAATACCAGTATATTCATCGGGTAAGTCCTAGCACTATTCCCTTATTTGAATTCCAAATCAACACATGATGTTTCCACTTTTATCCATTTAAAATCACACTTTTAACAGATGTTCACTTTTCGAATGCTGACCTGAAAAAAAAGGACTTACACAATTGAAAACATAAATTATTAGTCGAGCTGACTCGTTGATACTGAGTTATGATTAAGCATGTCATAATAATAGTTTGTCTACATTTAATATAATTAATTTGTTTATTAAAATCAATGCATTTCCACAAGACTTTTCTCGCTAACTAATGTGATTTTTTCTGAACGCAAAGATATTTGATCTTTATAAGGTATGTGGTCCATTTAGTTCCATAGGACAGTTAATAATACTATTTTCAAAATCCTATGCGCATCACTCTATCTCGAGGTTATATATTTAAGCTAGGACACAGTAGGACAATTATCATTATGTATAGTTCGTTCCAAAAAGGTGTTCACCTGCTTCGTAGGGCTGAGCTTACCGGAAGTTGATCGGTTATAAAGTTTGTCAGTTCGAACGTGCATAGTGGAAGCTAAAAATGGACACGTCTGTTCTGACTAACAAGGAAGGTTAGGCAACCCGGAAATTCAAAAAATTCTGAAACTTTATGCGAGTAGCGTAGTTCACCCTTAACATAAAACTATTTTTTGTTTTTGCCAAATATTGTTATGAGGGGATGAAATAACCTCTCGAAAAAAAGCGTTTTGAAACGAAAATCCAGGCGGCACTGATTACCATTTTTACTATTTACCGGCGTTGTCTACAGGCGCTAGTATATTTGACTGATGTATTGTTGTTTTAAGTTACGTTTTAACTATTATTTTATAACTTGAAACAACAATACATCAGTCAAATATACTAGCGCCTGTAGACAACGCCGGTAAATAGTAAATCTGGTAATCAGCGCATCAGTCAAATATACTAGCGCCTGTAGGACAACGCCTGTAAATAGTAAATCTGGTAATCAGCGCCGCCTGGATTTTCGTTTCAAAACGCTTTTTTTCGAGAGATTATTTCACTCCCTCATAACAATATTTGGCAAAAACAAAAAATAGTTTTATGTTAAGGATGAACTACGCTACACGCACACAAAGTTTCAGAATTTTTTGAATTTCCGGGTTGCCTAACCTTTTCCCCCCCGAACCCGAATGGAGGTTATGTATGGAACTTGTTCCCCTAAAAGAAAAGCGCATAACGAAAGAGCCGAAAATGAGGCGGGTGGTCCGAGTCCGTATGCGGGCCCCTCCGCAGGGCCCCAGTGACGGATGTGGACACCACAGAAGCAGTTCCGATTCCCTATGGGAACCCACAAGTGAGCCCACAGTGACGGACCTCGGAACCACCAACGCGAGGTAACCCCTTTAGTCGCCTTTTACGACACGCGGGGTCAGACGGTGGGTATATTCTAACCACAGGGGGACTAACCTTCCTTGTAAGTATAGGGGTGAATTATACGAATGAGATGGGTTGATTACAGCCCTCTGAACTGAAAAGACTAATCGATGCTCACTATTTCAAGCCAGGTAGACTTTCTAGTTATGAATTAAGTAAATAGATAACACACTCTAATATCATTTTTTAAATTTTGAATATTGATAATTATGAGTATGATATTTACATATTTATTTTTAAATTCTAATATGCTAATATAAATATACCATATTTGTTTGCCGGCCATACCATATACCATATAAATATACCATAAAAATATACCATATTTGTTTGGCGCCATATAAATATACCATATTTGTTTGCCGCCATACCCATGCCCGGTGTTGCTCGGGCAGTTCATGGTGTTGTACTGAAGTTTCTCTTTCTCTTAGTAGTTAAAAATTAATTATTTATAAACAAAAGTGAAAAACCAAAAATGGAATGACATTTCCGTAAAATTTTTGGATGTGGACGGGAAAGTTATATAATTTAAAACGTTTGAAAGAGGGAAAGTTTTACATTGCAAACAAGTAAAGGGAAAGTTTTACATTGCATGTATAAGAAAATGCTCGGACTTCCGAAAATAGACGTTTAAAGCGGGAAAGTCGTACGATACGGGAACGCACGCGAGGGTTTCACTGTATTTTATAATTTTTTGTATCTGCGTGGTAGTTCCCAAATCATATTACTAGTAAAATAACTTTGCATGAGGATTGTCTCCCTTTCAATCAGGGAATAATATGTCATCATAAAATTGTATAGATGAAATCACCATAGTCCATCTAGAAAAGTTCATAGTCCACTAATAGAATTTTTGCTTAAAATTATTTACCAACTTATGCAGAATAAGTTATGTATAAACTTTCAGTTCAAATTATTTAAGTTGAAGAATGCTCGTAGTACTTTATTATATTCCTATTTTATATAATAAAGTAATACTAATATTCCTCAACTTATGCAAATAATTCCAAATAAATTATTTGGAAGATTAGTAATATTTTAATTATTAATTGCCCAAGATAATTGGAAATGTCTTTTAATTAATTTAGGATATCAACCTCAACCACCATCATCAACAATGGTTGTGGGATCACCTGCAACTACTCCAGGTAATAAATTTTAATTGTTTTATCATCATAAATAAACATTGGCAAATTCAATAAATTAAAGAAAGGTATATTTTTATACAAAATTATGTTTGTAATGAATTTGAACTGATTTTTAAAAATTGATATTCATTAAAATATAATATATTAACAAAATTGAAATTTTTCAAATTGTACTTTGTCAATGTTTGTGTTGTAATAATTTAATTATATTTATTTTATATATACTATATATATAGATATACTCTGCCTATGAACACTTACCATATTTCTGCTATAATATATTATCTAATATATTGATGATGACATCTAAAATTCCACCATTTTGAAACTGTTAATGTAATGTGATCTAAAAATGGCAACTACTGTTTTAGATTGTATTGCAAGTGATAAAAATACATCATGATGCTAGGACTGAAAAAGCCCTCCCCTTTCCTACATCTACAAGTGATAAAAAAATTTTTTTTATACATAAAATACAAGAATACTGCATAAATTTACTATATTTTCTGATTTTTTTTTTTTTTTTTTTTTTTTTTTTTTTTTTTTTTTTTCAAAACAAATTTTTCATTAATCTAAATTGAAATAACAAATTGCTATGTTGATTGGAAATATCAATGATAGTCAGGATGTCTAATAGAAATCATTATTCTAAGCATAGAACATATAACCTAAGCATATATTCATAACATATATTCTAAGCATATAACATATAAGAAAATGAAACCAAAATGTAATACAGATAGGCCTCGATTAGCGCGACTTTGAATAGCGCGAATTCGATTAGCGCGACTTAAAAAATTGATACCGTTATTCGGTTAGCGCGAGAAAAGATTCGATTAGCGCGAGTTGTAAACACAGATCAGTCTTACTAACAAAGCTCCTTTTATGATGTCAATTAACAAATTACCGTTAATTTTCGGTTAGTCAAACCGAACGAGGAGCAGTCCAAGAACGGTCACACGATTTTGAAGGGGTGAAACATCAGAAAGATGGGCTTTTTGCCTTTAACTGTTTAACATTACTGTACTATTACTTAGCTTTGCTATCGTATACATACAGTAGAGTACAGAATTTTCTCTTTCGCTCTAAGTTGTCCAAGCATTGCAGCTTGTTTACATAAACCCTTTTTTTTTCAGATAACCCCAAAGAAAATAATCTGGGTCAGTGAGATCTGGATATCTTGGTTTTCACTACAATCAATAAAATGAGAAATGCATCCATCATAACTGTTGTTGGAAATGTGCAAATCTTATGAATCAGATAAGCAAATATCAATGATTGATGGTTCTAATAAATAAATTCACAAAGATTGTGAAAACTTCATTAGAAATATCAGAGATCAAACTATTTACATTATTCAGGGATCCCTAACACAGTTGTCAGTCCATGCATTTTTTTTAACAGCATTGTTTTGTGCAAAATGCATTAAAAAATATTTTGCATTATATAAATCTAAAATAGGAAACAATATATTATCTATACTGTATTTTAGCATTTAATAAACAATGGAAATACTATATTGCACATTATTTAGGAAATATGTGTTTCATGAAAATTTGATCACATTAACTTCTTTAAACAAATAAAATTGAACAATAACCAAACATCAGCCAAATAACAGTAGCATTACAATTTTTGCAGCTTCAAAATTATAAATAATAGTATTCATTCATTAATTAATGCAGTGTTTCTCAACCAGTGTCCCCCAAGCAAATGAAAGAATGATTATATATATATACATACAGGGTGGCACAAAAGTACCTTCATGATTTTAAATTTAAAAAGTATATGAAAAGTTAAGTAAATTTATATTTTGAAACTCAATACAAAGTGTGTTTCTTGAAGTTTTTTTTCAACTATTTACGAAAAATGATGTCCCCTTTCGCCATGACAAATATGAGCTCTTTTTAGCACATCTTCCATGACCTTTTGTAAAGTTTCTTGAGATATCCCCAAAATCTCTCACCTAATATTTGCTCTAAGTTGTCCAAGCATTGCAGCTTGTTTACATAAACTTTTTTTTTTTTCAGATAACCCCAAAGAAAATAATCTGGGTCAGTGAGATCTGGATATCTTGGGGCCATCTCAAGTCACCGTTTCTCGAAATTAATCGATTTGGGAAATGTGTCCTCAAAAGAGCAAATTGTGGCTCTGGCAGTATGGGCAGTGGTATCATCTTGTTGAAACCAGTAGTGTTGATCATCATCATGTCGTGGTAAAAAAAGTTTTCCAGCATTTCCCTGTATCGATCTCCATTTACCGATAGTGTGTGACCAACTTCATCTTGGAAAAAAATAGGGCCCAATTTATTCTTTGGGCTGAAATTGTGCACCATACTGTAACCTTTTTGCTATGGAGAGGCCTTTGGTGAATTAATTGTGGATTCTGTGTATCCCAATACTGCAAATTTTACTTGTTTACATAGCCACATAGGTGAAAATGTGCCTCGTCTGACATCCACAATTTGTCCACAAAATCTTCCTCTGTCTGCAAGATTTAATATGGCTCGGCTGTATTCTAGACACGATTAATGTTTTGTGGACTCAGTTGTTGCACCAGCTGGATTTTATACGGGTGCATGTGGAGATCTTGTTTCAAAATATGCTGCAGTGATCGTCGTTTGATCCATCGCTGCAAAGAACGTCTTTGTGTTAAAGTTGTTGGTGCTTCATGAACACTTTTCTGCACATGTTGAATATTTTCAATGGTCTTGCTGTTCGCAGTCTTCCTGCCCTCCTTGTGTCTCCTACTGATCCTGTCTCTTCAAATTTGGCTACAAGTTACAATATTGTATGGTTAGAAGAAGCATATCTGACATTAAAATTTTGTCAAAAGTTTCTCTGAGTAGAAATAATGCTGCTTCTGTATTCCAAATAAAAAGTTACGATCTTTATCCTTTCTGCAGGCGTATATCACTCCATATCGAAACTCCCAAGTATTTATTTTAATCTAAAAAAGAGAGACTCAATAAATATTAATTCTAGAAAGAATTATTGAAATTAAAAATCGTGAAGGTACTTTTGCACCACTCTGTATAAAATCTATATTTTTAAAAAGCTACAGATAAGCACGACTTCCATGTTTGAGTCAAATTTTTTCCATTTGATATTTTAAATTGGATGCTCACTTCCTTAATCTTTAAAAAGAAATGGATAATACTTTCCTTAAATTTATTTTTAATTCAAGTGGGATTTTTGAAGTGAAACTACTTTAGCAACAATGGGAGTAATTTCGTTTGACAACATAACAAAAAGCAACAAGTCAGAAGTGCAGGAAATAAGCTGCTCATGCTTAGTGTACTCCTATTAACTTTTTGTGTATAAATTCAAACTAGTTATATAATTAGTTATACTGTTTGTAGGTAGTACACTATCTGCTTGCTATAAATACTATTTACACTATATTAATGCAGATAAACTTGGTATTTAATTGAAATTTAAATGCGCCCTAATTTAAAAAAGGTTGAGAAACACTGAATTAATGACTGAATTCAATAAAAATTTATTGGGATTTAACAATAGATTGTTAAATACCAATAAAACTGTATGTATAAGATTCTCTTTAAAGCATAATAATATTGAAATAAATTCTCTCAGAAAATATAATGTTGATTTCCATTAAGAAAAATATAAAGAAATAAAAATTTTAATAGATAATCAGCTTTCATTCTGATATCATATTAACAAAGTAAGAAGAATTTATAAATCAACAGGAATGATTTGCAAGTATTTTTGGCATTTAAATGATATTAAATACAGTACACTCCCGAGTATCCGGCCTAATGTGGCGGAAGGGCAGGCCGGATAACAAAAAAGCAGGATAGGCTGGAGTTCTATTGTATTTGTTCAGGTACTTCTCTTTGTTGGTTAAGAGAAAAATGTTAAAAGATCTCTCTAATAAAGGAAGTTGTTTTTGTTAAACGTCGTCTGTTCTATCTGCCGACTCTCATTACCTGTCCTTATGCACGTCACTCATCGCTCTTTAGGCCAACACCTGTCAATATCATCGTTGGCTGTCCTTATGCATGTCACTCATCGCTCTTTAGGCCAACACCTGTCAATATCATCGTTGGGCCGTGTGGGCCTCACACAATGAACAACGAGCAGAACGCTGCTCTTTTCCTGTCACAACTTGTATATTGCACACAACATGTAGGAGGATCGTAGCAGCGCCTGCTTCCAATGCCTTTGCAATGTTGCTAATGCAACGTCTTGCCTTCCTCATTTAACTAGATAAAAGAAAACTAGATCGATAGTCACGAATTGGATACTCG
Source organism: Olivierus martensii (assembly GCA_000484575.1). Taxonomy (NCBI): domain Eukaryota; kingdom Metazoa; phylum Arthropoda; class Arachnida; order Scorpiones; family Buthidae; genus Olivierus; species Olivierus martensii. The sequence continues at coordinate 22,785 of AYEL01080188.1, forward strand.
GGAGTGTACTGTATATAAATTCATGTTAACATAGAAAAATTAACACTTTAGCACTTAGGCAGGTCGAGAAAAACATATAATAAATTAACTTTTTTAAATAGCAGTAGCGCTTTCGACTTTTTATAAAAAATCCTCTTCAGCTACACACAAATAGAACGTCTAGTAAACACAATTCTTAGAACATAAAATAGAATGCATAAGTTTTTTTAAAATTTAACAGTAAAGGATAACCATTTTTAGATATAACATATAAGTTACAGCCTCAAAATTATTTACAGACAAAATGAAAAAGTTTTAAAAAATAACAAAATTAAGGACTAATTATTAATATTAACATTACACAGTTAAAATAATTTAATTAATTAATTAAACAAAAATTATTAAAAATTTTGTAATCTTTGTAGATGTAATTTCCATAACCTTAGGTTTTACTGCTCATACACCACTTCCATGGAGTTCTATTGTATTTGTTCAGGTACTTCTCTTTGTTGGTTAAGAGAAAAATGTTAAAAGATCTCTCTAATAAAGGAAGTTGTTTTTGTTAAACGTCGTCTGTTCTATCTGCCGACTCTCATTACCTGTCCTTATGCACGTCACTCATCGCTCTTTAGGCCAACACCTGTCAATATCATCGTTGGGCCGTGTGGGCCTCACACAATGAACAACGAGCAGAACGCTGCTCTTTTCCTGTCACAACTTGTATTTTGCACACGACACATAGGAGGATCGTAGCAGACGCCTGCTTCCAATGCCTTTGCAATGTTGCCAATGCAATGCCTTGCCTTCCTCATTTAATTACGATAAAAGAAAACTAGGCC
>AYEL01080189.1:0-114526 GCA_000484575.1 Olivierus martensii
CTCCTATAAAGTTTAACAGAAGATAATATTTGAGGTAAGACCATTTCCTCTTTATGTCTAAGGACAAGTTCTGCTAACACCCCTGCTAGGGGGCTGCCGATTGGGACGCCCGTTGTTTGTCTGTAGAAGTTGTTGTCAAACCTGAAATACGACTGGTGTATAACAATATGGCAAATATCTCTAATTAACTCCGGATCACATTGGTTTGATGGAAGATGCTTCAGGAAAAATCTATAAAGTAAAATACACGCTGGTTCCAGTTTTATGGAAGGATAGAGAGATTTGAAGTTGTAAACCTTGTTTTAATTACAGGTCTATATATATATATAGACCTGTAATTAAAACCAGATCGTCCACATGTTCGAGCAAACACTTTATAACATGGCATCAGGTCAACTTGATTTTTTTACATATTTATAACATATTTTAGTAAAGTGATTAAATGTTGAAATCAGTTAGTAGTATTTAGCATCATTTTTGAAACTTAATTGTAGTAAAAGCAGCACACAATACAAAATGTTGCTGAACACTAGTCTGATAATTTTGTTGTTATACCAATATTTTCTTGTAATTAATTGAAAACGTTAGTTTTTATATTAATGTGCACTGATTTGATTGATGGTTTTATTTTTTATACTTTAATATATAAAATCTAATTTTGACTGTAATGCAAACAAAATTAGGACCTCAAAAAATAATATATAATATAAAAAAAATTTTTAATTTGCCTTATTTTACCTTTTTTATTTTTTTTAGCAATGACATCTGTAACAGTAGTAAATGTAGCCCAGTGGGGACTATAAAAAAATTTTTAATTTGCCTTATTTTAACTTTTTTATTTTTTTTAGCAATGACATCTGTAACAGTAGTAAATGTAGCCCAGTGGGGACCATATCCCACTCAAATTACCTGTCCTCATTGTGGAGTTCAAGTATTGACTCAGACTACTGCTAGAATAGGGCTTCTTACTCTGCTGTTGTCTGGAGCATTAGTGTTTCTTGGGTAAATATTATTTAAGATAAAAACTGTTTAAATCTTATATATATCAGGTGTGTGAAAAAGTTCTCGCTGTTTTCCGATAGATGGCTCTGCACGTACCTAAATCATAATAAAAAGTTTTTGCATTGATCTATATATATACAAGCATCAGCCATAAGCCACTGGTTTACTTGCAAATTTATCAGTATCTAACATAACCTGGCAGTTTTTCTCACCTTGTCAGTTTCTAAATCCTAATAAAAATTTTTAGCACTGATCTATATATATATATATACAAGCACCAGTCATAAGCCACTGATTTACTTGCAAATTTATCAGTATCTAACATAACCTGGCAGTTTTTCTCACCTTGTCAGTTTATAAATCATACAATCCATTTATGGATAAAAATATTTTCAGATTCATCCTATACATACAAGAAAATTCTAAAACACAAAATATTTTTTTTAGGATTACCAATAGGAGAAGGAGAATTTGGTTCTGTTTTAAAAGGAAAGTGGACAAATTTTAATAATATACAAGTAAGAATATATTTATTATTGCTATTATTATATTTTAATTAAATCAAAAACAATTCATTGGTAATATGAATGGACATTTTCAAACTATAGGAAATATATTAAAATAATTTAATGCATCATTTTACTTTATATATTCAATCTCATTTTTAACAGAGGAATAAAATTATCATTGGCATCATTTGGTAAATTAATCTTTAAGAAGAATGTTATTTTTGAAAATAATTTAAAAAAACTAGGCATTTAATATTTGCATACTTTCCACACTAATTTATGCAGGGGAAACCTGGAGACACACAAAAAAACAAGAGAAAAATGAAGATGCTTTCTCTTTATTTTAAAAGTTCTACATGGAAATGGACAAGTCATTTAACTCTTAGAAATGATGAAACATGATCAAAAGCTCTTACAGTCTTGGAACCAGAAACTAGCTATCATAAAAGAGAAAATTATGATAAAGATGGACTGATGAGATACACAAGATAGCAGAAAGAAAAGAAGGCACAAGACAGATCTATGGAAAAGATTTGAGAAGGCCTTTGTCCAGCAGTGGGATAGAAAACAACTGACGAAGAAAAAGTTTAAAATGTTAAAAGCATTTACATAACAAATAAATTCCTATTTCTGAAATTTAATCAACAGTGACAATTTTAATTCTTCTAATATTTTCTGGCGATTATGATTTTTCTAAGTCACAGATTTTTGCCACTAAATATTCTGATATAGAATCTGTCAATATGAGATTTAATTGTGCTCTGATTTTGTTTGTATGTTTGTGTCAAATAATCTTCTAAATGGTAAAAGTTAGAACTGCCAAGCATGACACAAATCTCTGCAATGGTCCAATGTTAAATAACTGTCCTATTCAGTGAGTTTTTTAGAAAAATCATTGTTTAATAATTATTATCAGTCCAAAAATTCCATAGAATTTAATGATTTAATCAATAGAAGGTGCTGTCTGTAGTCTATTTTTGACTAAATTTAATCCTTTTAGGCCATGATGATGACATTGCAATGTTACGTCATTATGACATGACAATGAGTGACGTCATCAGACTATTTCAATTTATGATGTCATGATAACAATGTGTGTCATATGCCATCTTGTCATAATGATGATGTCATTGTAGCCTAATACTCTGGTTAAATCTAAATTAAAATTGAACACAATAAACCCAATGGATTCCAAATTGTATAATTAATAAATTTATATGGCAAAATGATTTTTTTTAATTCAGGATGTCATCACAAGATTCTGTGATATCATTGTGATATAACAAATATATTTGTTTTCAGAAAAAAATCACACACTAAGGAGTTATAAGAATCAAATGAAACTTTGTGTGCGATTGTAACATTAATACAGTATAAGTAAGTGATTACAATATCAGAGCAAAAAGATACTTTATTGTGGACAGGGCCGGATTTGCATTTTTAGGGGCCCTAGGACAAGCAACGCTTTGGGGCCCCTAAAATTCAAATCAGCTATGTCTAATTTTAAAGACCTCCTTATAACTTATAAGGAACCTTTAAAATTTTACTTTCTATCTAGCACTTTAATAAAAAAAAATTTTTCTTATTAAAAGTTTATAAAAGTTGAAAACTGATTGATAGTTTCCATTTTTTCTTATTAAAAGTTTATAAAAGTTGAAAATTGATTGATAGTGGGACCTCTGGAATTGCGGGGCCCTAGGACGCGGCCTAGTAGGCGTATTTGTAAATCTAGCCCTGATTGTGGAAAGTGAACACATGAAAGGCAGCTCTAGTACCCTATTGGACCAGCTCTAGACCAGTGGTCGCCAATCGGTGGTTCTCGGACCACCAGTGGTCCGGGTAAAATTTCAAGCGAGATAGGTTAAGGGCAAAGTCGGTTTTTGGGTGCTTCAAAATGTTTATGAACAAGTTTAAATTTTTTAGATTTTTCTTTTGCAAGTCTAATGTAATGTAAGAACAATTTAGTTGCAATAGTCATATTATTATATTCATTATAAGATTTATTTTGTATTTGTAATAATTAAACTATAATTTTGTTATATTTACTCGTAATGTATTTCAAATTAATAAAATGGAAGTTTTCCATCATTGTCTTCTAAATTTGTTCATCTTTTAAATAAAAATTTGTGTTAGTGGTCTGCTGAATTTAAAATCATAAATTTAGTGGTCCGTGATGTCCGAAAGGTTGGCAACCGCTGCTCTAGACTAGCGGTCTCCAAAGTGTGGTACGCGATACAAGATGTGATATGGGCAGGCATGGAGGCATGCATGGCCCATATGATATCCTGCAGCATATCTGTCACAGTTGGTGTAACTGGACCTTTAGAGCATGCAAACTCATAGACTGTCAAAGATGGCATCCTAGATGGTCCCACACATGTTCTGTTGGTGATAAATCTGGTGATTGGTCAGGCCAAGGAAGTGTGGTAACCTGTCAGAGCCATACCTATGACACTCTTACTGTGTGTGGCCAACCATTATCCTGCAGGAAAATACCTGCAGAGAGCCCTGCCATGAGAAGCAACACATGTGGCTGCAGGATGTCCCAAACATACCGCTGTGCTGTCACTGTCCCTCAGATCACTACTAGGGATGATCAGCTATTGTATGTAATAGCTCCCCAGACATCACACTAGCTGTGTGGCAGGGTGTCACTTGATAGCAAAGGCAGGTTTGCAACACTGCTTATGCAACCAGCTATTGTATGTAATAGCTGTGTGGCAGGGTGTCACTTGATAGCAAAGGCAGGTTTGCAACACTGCTTATGCAACTTTGTTATGTCGGTCAATAAACATATTAAGAAATCATAAAAATTTAAAAAATGAAATGAATAAGCAAAATAATTTATAAAATTATTTACAAGCTTAAAAATGTTACTAGCTACATTCAGAAATTATTTAGGAGGAGGTCTAGGTTGTTTTTTTTTTTTAAAGAGTTCATTTGGCCTAAGTCATTAGTCTTGGAATGAATTAATGACATAAGATGAGATATGATTGTATATGGTAGTTTAATATGTATTTGATAGGTATATAAAATCTAATTGGCTTCAGATATCACATATCAATAATATTGATATCATCATATATATATATAAGCATGAAATAAAATTATAAAAATAGCTGATATATATAGACTATATATCAGCTATTTTTATAATTTTATTTCATGATTAGATATATATATCCATTCCAGTGGTTCTTGACCAGTGTTTTGCAAAATTATGAAATTTATGAATATATGTAACATATAATTTTTAATATTAGTTTTAACATTTTGTTCCCTTGTATAAACATAATTGGTTTTTGTGTCCAGCAAAAAATTTTTTATAATTAAAGATTCCATAACTCCAAAAAGATTAAGAATGCATACAAAAAACAAAGCTCTAAACAGGATAAAATACTTTATTAACAGAAACATTTTCAACCTTATCAGAGGTTGACCTACTGATAAGATCGAAAACGTTTCTGTTAATAAAGTATTTTATCCTGTTTAGAGCTTTGTTTTTTGTGAGTAAAACAGAATGGCTTTAAAGTTCTTAAGATTAAGAATATTACTCTATTCTTTAAAATAAGGATATGTTAGTGATTTTTATTCTTGCATATTTATCTTTTTTTAAAAATGTGGTTTTCTATTTAAGATAACCAAGGAAGTTGAATATAGACTGGTGGAAGGAGCATGCAATGTTAAAAAAACAAAGTCCATTCTTGGTAGACTGTTGGTAGGCTACTTTCGCGAATGTACATTCAATGCTATAGTAAATACTTTCTTTCGTGGCTAGACGTAGCCCGTTTATTTTAGTAAGTATGATGACCAGATTCTAATAATTAATAAAAAGGGTGTAGTACCAAATATGGAGTATTAAACCATTTTGTTGTTATAATTTTTTTATAAATACACATTTTTAATGGTTTCGAATGAAGTGCTCAAAATACTTCAAATTTCGCATTTTCCTAATCATTTAATATTTCAAGGAAGAAAAAATAACAAACACAAATGGAATGAAAAAAATATTTTTTGACAAAGACTATAATCAAAACAGCAAACAAGAGCATAATTAGACTATTCATATCAAATAATAAAATATAAGGCAACATCTTATTTACCTGCTGCAATGCAATAAAATAGTTGGATATATAAATGCTTATTGAATATTTCTAATGTTTAAGCTTAGAATTTGCTTCAATCTTAAATTATTACATATCTTTAAATCACTATTAAATCAATACAGTTGTTATAAATACAAAGTCATCATCAATTTCTTATTTTAAAGCAGTGAAAGTAAAATCTTGCCAAAAATAATTCTTCATTTTTAAAAGCTATTTCCTACCTTTTATTACTTCATATTTGCTCATTCTTGCATCCATATGCTAAACAATATACACCAATAATACAAAAAAAAACACACTACAAATAGCAAGAAATGTAATCAACTAATGATTCAGCAGATGTGTTTCCTACAATGTAGCTGCCGCAAACTGGTTTTGGCTGGGTCAGCCAAGATCAGCTACCTCCCTTTGGCTGCTGACTGCTCATTGCAGCACTCCTTCCAGTCTATATTCAACTTCCTTGAAGATAACAGCTCCATATTTGGAAATAAGGTATTCCTTATGATTTCATTTACTTTAATAAGGAACATTTTATATACTTATATAAATGTGTTGTTTTATGCAATGCTTATAAAATGAGAAATATGCTGTTATAAATTTTATAGCATCAAAATGTCATTTAGTATAAATTAATATAAATTAAATAAAATAATTTTATTACAAGTAAGGAGGAAAAAAAATTTTTAATTGAAAGATATTCTGTCATTATAAAGAATAAAAACTAAGCACTATGCAGAAATAAAACCTTTATTTCTTATAGGAACGTTTTCGACCATACCCCACTGGTCTTCAGCTAATGTCAACCCCTATACAGAGAGCTGGGAGATTTCTCCAGGTTTGTTTACATAAGTCAGAAAACACGGGTGGTCAGTGACAGGAGCTAAATTATTGCCCTGCACAAGATAAAGTATATGTTCTAGTGCATACATCCAAAATGTTACATTACACAATTACTTGTCAGAAACGTACAAATTAAAAACACACAATAAAAATGACAAGAAACAATAATAATAATTACAGCACGTAAAAACACAGACATAATCCAAAAAAATTACAATCTTGTTGAAAAAATTACAAGTTTGTTTACATAGGTCAGAAAACACAGATGGTCGATGACACGAGTTAAATCATTGCCCTGCCACTAGAGAAACTGTTCTAGTGACTCACCCCAAAAGGTTAAACTAAACCAACCAATTATTTATCAGAAACATAAAAAGCAAAAATAAAACAAAAATAAAAATGATAAAACAGAAATAAAAAATAACAATAATTATAATTACATTAAAAAACTAATTATTTATCAGACACGTAAAAAGTTAAAACTAAAATTATATTAAAAACGATAAAAACATAAATAAAAAATAATTACAATATGTAAAAAACCACCTGTACAACAACGCATGCTAACCACAGTCCATTGTCCAAAGCCATGCATCAGAAATCGTAAGAGTCACCACAGTTAATAACGTGTGCTGAATTGGCACCATCCGAAATAAAAAGCGACTCCGCAACAAGTCCCATAACATTTTTTTTTTTTTATAGTTCTGGATGACCTTGGCCCCTGGCCAGTCTATATACAGGTCATGTTCAAAAACTCTTGTCCCAAGCGCTGTGTTGGTTTTGCCATTTTTAATGTCCCGCTAATGCTCCTTGATCCTAGTGCACAGATTTCGCTTAGTCCAACCAATGTACACTTCCTTCCTGCTCAGGGTGTGGTTTTTAACCGGTATCCGGTAAACACCAGACCTTAAACTGGGTACTAATGCTCCTTGATCCTAGTGCACAGATTTCGCCTAGTCCAACCAATGTACACTTTCTTCCTGCTCAGGGTGTGGTTTTTAACCGGTATCCGGTAAACACCAGACCTTAAACTGGGATGAATAGGTGGTTTGTCATTCTGCAGGCACTGAAAGATTGTGTTGGCCCTTTTAAAGGGGATTCTCCTTTCACCAATCCTCTCCAACAATCTACGGTTCTTTCTCACAGGTGTACAATAGGGTAGGGCTGAGAAACACCCCGTTTTCTCCGGTTGCACACCGCTGCTCGGCCGTGAAGCATGTTTTTTCTCTTCTGCATGCAGCACATGCAGAAGCTTCTGGCTCAGAAACCATGTTCAATGCCTTGTCTTAGAATAATCTTTATTTCATCTTCCTTAGCCTCTCTGGTTGAGCAATGTGTCAACACTCTCCTAAAGAGAGCTCAGAAGGCTGCCAGCTTATATTGTTCCGGATCATACAAAGCCTTCTTTATGCAAATGGCTTTAAACGCCAGCTTCCTAAAGACCGTTGTACAGTAGCCTAAATTTCCGACACTAATCCCCACATCGAGAAAATGTGCTCTTTTTTCGTTTACTTGATCTAGGTTCAATTGGATGTCTAGGGAGTCATCCGTAAGGTTCTCCTTCAATCTCACAGCCGAGTCCCTGCAGGCTGAAATTAGAAAAATGTCATCTACGTATTGCACATAAAGTGCAAACTCATTTTCAAGTGTCGATGCTAGGGAAAGTTCTTTATGCCTAAGAACCAGCTTGGCAATCACACTTGCCATAGGACTGCCAATCGGAACTCCCCTTGTTTCTTCAAAAAACTGGCCCGAAAACATGAAGAAGGCTGAATGACATACCAAATCAGAGCTCCCGGATATCCACTGGATTAAAATCCGTGCACCAAAGCCTTTCCAGCTTTTTGAACATAACCTGTATATAGACTCGCCAGGGGCAAGGTCATCCAGAACTATAAAAAAGGTGTTATGGGACTGCTGGATTAAAATCCGTGCACCAAAGTTTTTCCAGCTTTTTGAACATAACGTGTATATAGACTCGCCAGGGGCAAGGTCATCCAGAACTATAAAAAAGGTGTTATGGGACTTGTTGCAGAGTCGTTTTTTATTTTGGATGGTGCCAATTCAGCATACGTTATTAACCATGGTGACACTGTTACGATTTCCGACGCATGGCTTTGGACAATGAACTGCGGTTAGCACACGTTGTTGTACAGGTGGTTTTTTTACGTATTGTAATTATTATTATTTTTATTTGTTTTTTATCGTTTTTAGTATAATTTTAATTTTTAACTTTTTATGTGTCTGATAAATAATTAGTTTTTTAATGTAATTATAATTATTATGGCGTTGTTGTACAGGTGGTTTTTTTACGTATTATAATTATTATTATTTTTTATTTGTTTTTTATCGTTTTTAGTATAATTTTAGTTTTTAACTTTTTATGTGTCTGATAAATAATTAGTTTTTTAATGTAATTATAATTATTATTATTTTTTATTTTTGTTTTATCATTTTTATTTTTATTTTGTTTTATTTTTGCTTTTTATGTTTCTGATAAATAATTGGTTGGTTTAGTTTAACCTTTTGGTGTGAGTCACTAGAACAGTTTCTCTGTAGTGGCAGGGCAATGGTTTAACTCATGTCATCGACCATCTGTGTTTTCTGATCTATATAAACAAACCTGGAGAAATCTCCCGGCTCTCTGTATAGGGATTGACATTAGCTGAAGAAGACCAGTGGGGTTTGGTCAAAAACGTTCCTTTAAGAAATATAGTGCTTAGTTTTTATTCTTTGCTCAGACTATTTGCAGAAGTCTACAACTTTAGTTCTGTCATTATAGCTAAATTAAAAAAAATAAACCAACATTAGGCAGAAAAGCATTTTGAAATCACATCATACATATTAATTTTTAAAAAATTACTCTAATACTACAATTAATGCATGCTAACAAAACTTACTTTCATTACATGGCTACCTTGTAAAAATGTATATCTTTTCATAATATTGTGTTCTAATTATTAATCTTATATTTATTGATTAAACAAGAATATTAAAAAATTGTCTCAGAATATAGCATCATTTTTATAATTCATATTTAATCATTAGTGGTTTGAGCTAACAATTCCCTGGAGATTAATATTAGGCAAACTAAATATTAATTTTTCTTATTTAATAATTTTAAGTTAGCCATTTTGACATATGTTAATTTTAGATTTTTGTGAATATTTGTGATTTATTCTTGTTGTCTAAAAAGAGCATTAATGCACTAATCCTATTTTTATAATTTAAAAAAATTGAATATAGTTTAAATTCATGATCTGTCTTATGTTTCTCAGCATGCAGATACTCTTGGTGTAAATTATGAAATTTTCTCTGTTCTGTTAGCAAGAGCACCTTTTAGTTTGTTTTTGGCCAATTGTAAATTGTCTTCATGACAATTTACAATTGGCCAAAAACATTTTTAATTAGCAGTAAAGCATTTTTCTGTATAATCGTAGATTTATTTGGTCAAATTTTTTTTTGTAAAATAATTTTTGTTCTATTCATTTTTAGTTTGTCCATTGCCAATATTATATGCTTATTAATAAATAATAATATATTTGCTTAGTAGATTAACCTTTAAGCTATGAATTTAAAAAACTTTGAATTTAAACTTTATTAAATGATATAAATTAATTTGTTAGGTGTTTTTATTCATGAGTTGATAATGTATAATCCTGCTAGCAAATTAAAAAGCTGATTTTTTTTCATTATTAATTTATTATTTTACATCCAAGAAAGAGAATGAGACAAATATCTTATTTTTATTAGTTATGTATACTTTTCTGTTATTTATAAGCAATTTTTAAAAAAAATTAATAATAAAAAATTTCATTATACAGATGTTGGTTAGGCTGTTGTCTTATACCTTGCTGTATCCCAGAATGTCAAGATATTGATCATCGCTGTCCTAATTGCAAAGCTCAACTAGGCACTTTTACTCGTCTGTAATACAGTTAATTGTGTGTATACTCTTAAGGATGGACAAGTGTCATCAAGGGAGAAATTGCCGTCTTTGTGCCTGTCCTCTACGTGATCTTAGTATTTCTAATTGGCAGCAGAATTATTTAATAAATGAAGACAATATTTAAAGTATAACTAAATATAAGTTACATATGTCATACTTTTAAAATCAAGAACATTGAATACTTTGATATGAAAGAAATTACATTACCATTAAGTCAGAAAAATTAGCATGCACAATCATATTCTCTTTGCTCTATACATTTCAGATTATTCCTATTTAAAATTAATATTTGCCAGAAAATATCATTAATTTAAAATAAATATTTTTTTAACTTTCAATGTTAAAATGTTGTGCAGTGACTTTAATAGCATGCACGTGATACTTTGATTATATTATTTATCAGTATGAAAGTTATTATATACAGTGTGATAGTAAATAAATATTATCTGTAAATCAGGAAAATCATTAATATTTATAATTATATAAAAAGTGTATGGAAAATTGCATGATAGAAAATTCTACAATATATTTGGTAATATAAATTTTATATTACAATTTGCATGCAATGACACAATATAGATTGCTCATAGAAATAGCCATACAGTTTAGTCTTTCCTGCCTCAAAAGTCTTGTCTTTATACAGTTTAATCAAATGTGAGATGAAAAAATGTCAAAAAATATCTTTATTTTTCTTGGTCCAAAAATCTAGTCTGTGTGAATTTAAAGACTTGTACAGAGTTTATTTGAATAAAGATTTGGACCATCTTAATGATGTATTTGTTTTTATAATTTACTGTATATTGGTATATATTTTTTCACATAAATTGATTTTATATATTAAATTATTTTTATATTTTGTTTTCAAATTTATTATTTTTTAAATGGTAATAATATATTAAAAATGTTACACTGAGTATAGTATTGTATCAATATAAAAATTATAAAAAAATTAAAGAAATTTTTCAGAATGAAAAATAAGAGAAATATAATAATTAATGTTGTATTCTTTTTTTTTTATTAAATTACTCTATTATAGTTTAAATGACATTCCCTATACAGATAATTCTTGACTCGCAAGCATCTTGATTTGCAATCAACTTGCACTTACAATGGCAACATCTTCAATAAACTGTTATTGGTCAATGCGATTAACCAGGTTTGATTCCTTAATCCAATTGTCTAATATATAAAAGCATCCTTTTTGTGTTTGGCTCTTGTATTTTTGTGTTAAGTTTATTATGATAAAGTGGAATATAATAATAAATATTGGTAGTGGGCAATCCATAAATTTTGGACATTTCAGTCTTCTGACCATTTCCAACTTGTGATAGTGGGGTTTGAAATTACAGTATTGGATTTCAATTTTGTTGTAATCAAGGATTACCTATATATTCTTATTTATGCAAAAATATTAAATATTATTTTGATTAATAATAATAATTAGAACTATTTATTTTAAAAACATAGATAGGTTTAATCATACTTTATATGAAAACTATAGTATTTAAGTATTCCTACCGTTGTGATAAATCAAATGAAGATTATGATAAATGTCAAATTATTGAAAGATAGCAAAGAGACAAACTAAGTACTAGGCAGAAATAATCTTTATTTCAGAAAGAAACGCTTTCAACCTTTCTCAACAAGTCGAAAGCGTTTCTTTCTGAAATAAAGATCTATTTTTGCATAGTGCTTAGTTTGTCTCTTTACTTATCCGATTAGTTTGACACTAACATTCTCAAATTGGTTAATTATGTATTATTAGTTTCAGAATGTCTATAGCTTTAGTATTAAAAGATAATTTGCTTAATAAGTTAATATTTGTCATATTTGTTTAGCCTCTTATCACAACTGCAGGAAAACTCAAATGCTATAGTTTCAATATACAGTCGATTCTTGGTATTCGCAATAGTTACGTTCCGTAAATTCTTCACGAATAGTGAACCATTGTGTCTATGGGAAATAGAGTTAGGTTCCTGCGAACCTTTCTTCCCAACATTTTCATACTTGGTTTTTGAATTAACGAATAGTGAACCATTGTGTCTATGGGAAAGAGAGTTAGGTTCCTGCGAACCTTTCTTCCCAACATTTTCATACTTGGTTTGTGTGGTTTTTCTGTTTACAGACACCTTATTTAATATGTATTATGTTATTTACAAATAATTACAGTATATGCAGTTTATAGTACTATATACAGTATTATAATTACAGTAATCTTTAATTTTTTAAAACATTAATTGTATAGTAAATAAAATCTTATTTTTAATTGATAGTTTTTTGATGTTGCAAGATATTTGATATGACAGCTGACACATTCTTTCTGAACTGCATTGAAAAACTGCGACAGCCATGTCTGTGTCGCTTTTTGCCTCAGATAATCTAAAATTTCGGCATAAGCAGCAAATTTGCAGAAAGTTGGGTGCCTAAATTTGAGGCTGCATTCAAGCATAGGGTCACACACTCTTGTAGAACCTGCAGATGATATGAACAGGCTTTTGGCACCTGTGGAATGAGCAAGAAAAGATTAATGAGAAATTTTCCAGCAAATCGATTCAGAGACTACATTTGGTAACAAACAACTTACTTTATTAGAGAGCGAGAGTTTACATTGGTAAAAGTATTTTCGTCGCTCAGCGGGAGTTAACGAATAAGCACGAAAGCTCCGCGAATATCGATTTTGTGGGTTACAAATAAATTTTCAAGAATAGTCAAATCTGCAAATAACGAGAATTGACTGTAATTACTATTATCATAGTGTTCATTAATTTCTTATACTATTAACTTTAATTATTATTATTATTATTATTATTATTCTGATTTAGTAGATTATTGGATGCCTGATCAAAATTTATTTAAATTTTAAAATTTCAAAAACTGAATTTATAGCAACAATGTAAATTGATTTGCGAATTCTGTAGCTCATATAAATTCATTTGAATTCTGTTAATTCCTTGCTTGAAGATTAGAAATTTACTAAATTTTAAGTTAAATAAAATAGTTTATAATAGTAGATATAAAAAAAATATCGTTAATTAATTTTTAAAATACCTTTGTAAATACAGGTAGGCCTCGATTAGTGCGAGTTCGAATAATGCGATTTCGATTAGTGTGTCTTATCATTAAATATAAACTATATTACTGATATTAAAAATGCTATTAATTAAAAGGTTTTATTTTATATCAAAATGTTTCTCTTATTATTCTCTAGATTTATTTTGCAAAATTTTTGTAATTACTTTAAAGAAATAGTTTTAAAAATTTATATAGGAGTAGAACCTCAATATTTTGAATCTCATGGGAACAAAAAAAAGTTCAATATAAATAGTTCAAGGTTCAATTTTAAATAAAGATTTTTATGTCAATAATACATATCATAGTTTTTAATGTTATATACAACACTCTTTTTTCCCACGAAAATTAGCATCTAAATACTCCTGCATCTTATAAACCAAAGATTGAAAATATTACTGAATAAACACCATCATATTGACAAAAACCTATCAACAATTAGAAGTGAAACTTAGAAAATGAAACTACTATACAGCATGTTCAGTATTCTGAGCATGCACAAAAAAATTCCTGTTCGATGTATTGGTAGCACATTTACATTCTTTTGTTAAATTTAAATGCTTTGTTTAGACTCCAAAAGTGAGGGAAAATTCATAAGTATTTTCAATTTCTCTAGCAAAAAATTGTAAACTAATTCAAGATAGCAAGGGTTTTTGAAGAAAATACTTTGAGATAACTATTGAAATTATATGGGTTTCATACCAAAAGTACATGGAAAAAATTTTTTCCACATATCAAGGATTTCGAGATAGAGAGGTTCGAGATAACAAGGTTATATTGTAACTTTTTGTTTTATAATTTTCTTTGTTTTAATTGGTTAGTCGATTTGAACAAGAGAACAAACAAAATACACATTGTATAACTTACTGCTTATACTCTTCTAACTCACCAATAAACGAAAGCACTCTTAGCAGTTGAGATCACTCCTAAATTCTTAATTTAGTAGCAAACGTTTTCAGTATTTCCAGCATCTTCAGGCTACTAAAATTCGAATTTTGGTAGCCTGAAGATGGTGGAAATACCAAAAACGTTTGCTACTAAATTAAGAATTTAGGAGTGATCTCAACTGCTAAGAGTGCTTTGGTTTATTGGTAGTTTTAAGTTATCATGTTTATTGAATTTGAATCAAAAAGTGAAAATTGTGAATAAGTAAAAATTACCAAGATGGAGTTAAATTTTATGAACAATATTTCATTATTAATCAAAATCAAAATTTATCCATGAATTTAAAATCATAATTATATAGAAAATAATTACCATATTATTTAATTTATACAGTTTAATATTAATTAGACTTCAATAACTTTTCACTAAACAATAATTGTATAAATATAGTAAAATAAATCTGGATAATATTGTTCAGTTTTTGTTAACAATATAAGTATTTATTTGTAATGATTTACAAAAAATTGGATGAATTTATTTGGCAAATATTGATGACTTTGTGTCATTTATCTTGACTAAAGAATTTTTGAAGGCACTCAAATCTGAATACTTGATCATCATATATTGTTATTCACAAAACTGTTTAATAACTATTATAATAATTATAAAAAGCATTGAAAATGCATAATAATCAAAAGATGAAAAATAATCATGTATAATCAAAGATATATAGCATAGATTATTAATTTTTAAAAAATTAAAAAATATTTGAAAAGTGTCTTTTTTTTTAATAAGAATGTTTGACTATCCCCTTTATGATAGCTTTATGATAATAATAACTGTGTATTTAATATATATTGTTGGTTAATTGAAATAAGCATAATATATAATATTCAGTTTTTAAAATAATTATGAGAATGATTTATAAAAGCATTTTTTCATTTTTATTAAAATATAATAAAAAAATTAAATAAAAAAATTTTAATGAAATTGTAGAAATAAAATTATGGAAAATTTGTGATTAATTTTGGGAAACAATAATGTTAAACTGGCAATCAATGAGAATTTTATATAATTTTACCTTGCATAAGAATAAAATCGCCTTTCTGTAGCACATCCAATTACAGGCTGTGGCTGAATATAGGAAGCCCATACACGTTCTGTGGGTGCCATACTGGTTATATCACATTGAGCAATGGTTTCACCATCTATAGCATCATAGAAAATTCACAATATTTTATAAAATACAAATAAAATCAAATTTAATTATATAAATTTATTATACAAACACAAAATTAGAACTTTTAAAGATAATAAATGTAAGATTGTTTGTCTTAAAAAGATCTATCTCAATCCAAATGATCCTAAACAGTTCAGGAGTGCTGCTATCGGCATAAGTCCAATAATTTAGTTTATCATAAATCAGCAATTCTAAGGGGATACACACAATCCAAATGATCCTAAACAGTTCAGTATATGAGAAGAAAGGCATTTATTTTGAAAGTTCAAAAACTATTTGTGATTTTAATTTGTATTTTTATAACTAGTTTTTGATGAATGATCTTAGCCATTTAATCATGTTTATATATATATATATATATTGAAAAACTTCTTACTTTAGATATTAAATTAAAGCAAACAATAAGCCAAATAAGTAAGATAAATCGTTTATTCAAAAACACTTTTGGCTATCCACATAGCCTGCCTCAATTGTAATACAGACCAGAAAAGCTTCTCTCCCCTTTCTCATCAGGCCAAATCGGGGAACCAATCAGTGACCAGTTCCTAACATCAACAAAACTGCAGGTGGAAGTTATCTTTCCAAACACATTAATAAGAAAACCCGACAAACCATTTCTAAAAACATTATTACAGTCATTATTATTGTCAAACCCCGATATTTTAGGTATAGATAACAAAAATAAACTATTTATCTTACTTATTTGGCTTATTGTTTGCTTTTATTTAAGATCTTGTTTATCATAAATCAGCAATTCTAAGGGGATACACACAATCCAAATGATCCTAAACAGTTCAGGAGTGCTGCTATCGGCATAAGTCCAATAATTTCTAAGTTATATAATCCCGAAATTGAAAATCTGTCAATGTCTTGGTAGT
Organism: Olivierus martensii; assembly: GCA_000484575.1. Lineage (NCBI taxonomy): Eukaryota > Metazoa > Arthropoda > Arachnida > Scorpiones > Buthidae > Olivierus > Olivierus martensii. The sequence goes on from AYEL01080189.1 coordinate 16,479, forward strand.
CTAGCTGGTAAGGTGTTGGGATGGTAACCCAAAGTCCCTGGTTCGATTCCAGGTCAATACGAATTTTTAATTTTCAGGAAATTAGTAAAAATTAAAAGTACAATTATTAAATAATAGATGGTGCCACCTTAGTCTAAATTTAAAATTATTAATTATTAATCCAACAGATGGTGGCACCGTAGTGTAAATTTAAAATTAATTATTAATTTGGCAGTTAATTCAAAAAATAAACTGCTAGGAAGTTTGGCTGTTTAGGATCATTTGGATCTTGTTTATATTTGTAGTTTGTGCTAGGAATTTATAGCAAAAAATAATGTATTGGATTGCTTCATTAGTTATGTGACAAAGTCTGCACTGGAAGTGTTCTTTAATATATGTTTTTGTTAATTTTTTGTGTGAATAATCAATCTTATATTCAATCATGAATTCTTCAATCTCAGGGGATATATTATCATGGACCAACCAAAGAGTTTGATCTTTTTCTTTCAATTTCTGACTATTCTAGGTCCTGATAGTGCTTTGCATGAAGAATCTTTGGTAATTTCTCTACATTTCAGTAATGACCTTTTATAATGTAATTTCTCTATATGACTATCAAGATTGTAATTTCTTTATTTCATCAGTGCTAACGTTTTTAGTATTGTTTTCTTTGTAGTATAGATTAAGCATTGTATATTTGTCATCTGTGAGAATAATTCAGTTATATAGTTGAGATATATAACGAGAAACAATATTTTTTTTAAACAAAATAGTAAATAGTAATTAGCAATGAAATATTTTCATAGTAAGTTTATATTTAATTTGCTATGTAGATTATTTACATTAATAGGTACAAGGAAAGGATACTTTCTCAATAAATAATTTAGGATGTCTATATTTTATCAATAATGTTTACATTTTCCTAAATAATAAGCAAGCACTGAGATAGGTAAAAAGAAGTAAACTATAAAATTGCAGAAAGCACATTTCAGTTTTTTATTAACCCTCTTCAGTCTGCAAAATAAAAATTGAAAGTGCTTTCTGCAATTTTATAGTTTTATTTTTTTGCATGTTTCAGTGCTATGCTTATTATTTATGATTTATGAAGACCCTGGTTTTTTTTTTAATTTTTAATAAAAGTTTGCAGTTTCCTTTGGAAATTTTCAAGATCTGTTCTAGCTCATTATGTGATTATAAACAAATACATAAGAACTGAAATGGCATGTGTGTTTATTTCTTTTATAATCTTTTTCTATTCAAATATGATTTTAAAATATAGTAGGTCCTTGTTTAAAGTCAGGGTTGGGTTTCTGAAAATCACAATTAACATTGTGATTTTCAGAAACCTTCATTGACCTGCATATAAATTTCCCAAGGAAAATCCCCATGGCAAATTTCCTAATTTGATCTTAGGTTCTCTGAGTGGAAAGTCAAAGCATTTGTAACCAATCAGTCTGCTTGAATATCCTGTGTGCGGTTTAGTTTAAATAATATATTATTCATAGATTTCATCTAAATCATTTAAGAATCTAATTATTTTTCTTTCTATAATTATAGGTTTCCTCTCTATTTGGAGGAAATAATAAGAAAACACTTTATTCCATTTTGCTGCCCCCTCTGATTTTTTTAATTATTTAGTTTTCTTGGCAACATAATAGAAAAAAAATGTTAAGTGAGGTGACATTTAAGAAGAACCCACTGTACTATTTTGTGTGTGTGTGTGTGTGTGTGTGTAGCTTTTTAATGTTTGTTTAATTTTGTGCTTGATATGGTTTGTTAGTTAAAAGCCAAAGTGTTTATAGATTTCTCCTCCTTTTACTTTTCATCCTATTTTGGAGTAAAAAAAATCAGAAATCATATGGTTTTTCCATATTATCTATTATATTTTGCATTTATCAAATCTAAACTTCATGCAAATATATCTCAAAAAAAGATTTTTTTTTAGCTGAGTTAGATCTATTTTTTTTGTGATTGAATAAAGTTTGATATCATCTATGTACATCAGATATGAAAGCCAAAACAAATAGTATTATTTTGATTTATACAAAAGCCGCCAACATATTTGTAAGAGAGTTTGAGAAAGATGAAATCATAAAAGATTCAGTGAATTTCTTTAGAATATACCTCATTTTATGTATATAGCTAAAATAGGAATACTGGTATTGTTAATGCATTGTAGTTTTAATATTTTCCATGTTATCATTAAATGCTGAAAGAATGTTATTAAGGATGACTATATTTGATACAGTTTATGACATAGATTAACTGCTTGTGGGAAACATTTCTCAAATGATTTCTTGTAATCAATATATATAGTATAGATATTTGTTGTTACAAAATTTGTAGAATCATTGAGTCAATATGAAGTTATTCTTTACATCTCTGAGTGTTTCTTTAACAATCCTTTTATTATTCTTTTAGAATGTTGTTTTTATGATACTTTGGATAGATTTTGTTAGCAAACATAAAAAGAGAATTTTGTATAATGTGAATACGCATTTGATTTTTTTGTACTGTGAAAGATATTCAATGTTTATTCTATTGGGTTTCAAATGTGTAATGCCATGAGCAAGAAACAATGTTATTGTCTCTGGTTGCTTAATGAATTCTGTAATGTATGTGCAAAGTAGTGTGATAAATACATGTGAATATTTTTTATCTGTAATTTTGAATATTGTATATTCCTCACATTTTCCAATTACAGTGGACTCGCATTTTTATGACCTAGTACAGACTGCAAAAAAACTTCATAAATGGGAATAACACTTAAAAAAATCAAAAAATACAATTTCTACTAACCTTTATTGGCTATAAGTTAAATTTTCGAAATAAAATATTAAAAAATTCTTTCAATCGCAAAAATCTCATTTATCTAAATAAGTATATAAAAATTAATAAATTACAATCGTGAATTCCAAATTTATTTTTTAAAAAATCTTTTAGAAAGTATATAATTTAATATGAATTTAATCAAACATGACTTTCTGTATAAAAAAGCAAATTTTAATGTCATAGGTATCGATTACTGTATATATAACAGAACAATAAGATAGAATTACAACAGAAAATATTCCTATTCATTTGTTTATTTTTTATTTTCGATGTTTCTTGTAAGATATACAATAGAATGTACTTAATTGGTTTTGTGAATGAACGAACAACGAATAGACTACAAAGATGCTTCCATTCACTCTTCAGAGATTTCTTTGTGTACCTTAGATTCAACTACAGCATCTTTCTTATTTTTATTTTATTTTTTTTATTTCTTTACATTTTTCTTATAACTAAAAATATATCATGAGATTTTTATATATATATATAAGCCAATGCTGTACATTTTTATTACTATGTTTGACTAATTCGCATTTTTTATTTCTTTACATTTTTCTCATAACTAAAAATATATCATGAGGTTTATATATATATATATATAAGCCAATGCTGTACATTTTTATTACTATGTTTGACTAATTCGCATTTAATTATTCAAAATGCCTAACATGAATCCATTTAATAATCTATCACGGATGAAACGCGATTGGGAGAATGAAAATCACGAAAATTAATAATTTTGGTAAAAAAAATGCATGTAGACTATTCTACGCATATATATAGTAAATGTATAAGCTTCAAACAGCTAACTTTGCCGGAAAAAAAAAAATCGGACTATTAACTGATTATGATGATTTCTGATAAAGAAGAAAAATTCTATAGATTTAGAATTGTATAATAAAATAATTTTATAAGATTACCAGAATATAAAAGTTATGGTAAATATCGTCTTAAGTAAAGCTAGCTGAAACATTATTTTTATTAAATTATTTTCAGATTTTGAATCTCTTCAGGCACAATTTAATTATAAGAGTAAACCTATTTTTTGTTTTTTTTTTTTTTTTGTATATCAACTAGGTCATAACTAAAAAAAATGTAATTGAATCAAAATAAGTTATTTTAGTGTTTCTCTAATGGCTTTAAAAGTGAATCATTAAATATATTTTTAATTATTATTAAAGTTAAATGAAAGATGTTTATAATTTAGAGCAGTAATGTATTCCAAGTTTTTTTTTAATCTTGGGCATATGTACATGGAAACAAATGTATCAAAAACTCCCAAATAAATTTTGTTAAGGATAAAAAATTTATATAAAAATTTAATCTTTCTCATAATAATATAGTGAGATGAATGAATTTTTTTTTATTATTTGATAAACATTTTTATATTAAAATAAATGCATTTCCATTATTTTAATTAATTGTTTATATATATTTCTCTCTTGATTATCCATCATATAGTTTAACCCCATTTTATTAATAATTTCGATTTATATTTCAATTGCCAATTCTTATTTCTCCAGGTTTTAGATGACAATTATATTATTGCACATTACTTTTTTAAGAATTTCTCCATAAGTATCATTTTATTTAATCATTATATAAAAAAATCTTGCTTTATAAAAGTAATTAAAAAATTATATCGAAAAGTTTAATGCTTAAAATAAGCAAAAATTATTTCATATAATTTGTTATGTATTTATTTTCTAAGAAATGATTTTAAGTAAAAGTTATTTTTAATAATTTCAAATCGATTGAAAATCTATTTTCGATTCGATATAATATATTCCGTGATTATGTGCTTAAAATTTTTTAATCTTGAAAACTAAGTAGTAAAGGCATTAAATCAGTATTTGAGATGTGTTCCACCAGCTAGCGCCACTGTCTACGTTTCATAGACAACTTAAAGCATAGCTTATAATTTTTTTTCTTTTTTTTCAATAAAATATTAAGGCTACAGCGATCGATATTAAGCTGCATAAAATGTTCGCAATATCTTTGCATTGTCTTGGAGTTTCGAAAACTCGCATCCTTTAGAATATATTCTCTTCTTTTATGAAAAATGATTTTAAGATCGCAAAAAAGAATTTAATTTTAAAGATTTTAATATGCAAAATAAACACGAAAGAGGAAGAAAAAGATATTTTAATCACAAGTAAACTCTTTCGACATTAGATTCGGTAATAAAGAGTAAGATGAAATATTCCAAATTGGAAAATAGAAAGAGAGAAGATGAAAAAGAATCGAAGGATCTCATCTTACTTCAAAAATATGAGTAAAAGAGAAGAAAATAAGTGAAATTTTTAAAATGTAAATTCCATCCCTTGATATGAAATCCCTCACTTATTGAGTTTGTTTACTCCTCAGATGAAACATGGATTTTCTATCATCAGAACAGGAAGGGGATGTATACCCCAAGTCAATGTCTCCACAGGGGTTTTAGGGTGCGTGCAGGCTTACTCGTGACTCCATAGCAATCAGCATTACTGGCACAGCTGGTTTTCTCATTACACCGAGAATGTTGCAAGTCTGGAAATAGCATCCACTCTCTTTAGTTGGCTGCCTTGCCTCCAACGTTTCTTCTAATTCTTATATACACAATAATATATTTTGCCAATTATTAGGCTATATTCTCTAAATATTGCACAAAGTCATACCCGTTTAATGCAGTGTGCTTCTGCCTTAATAAATCTTAAACAGAAGTTTTTTTGATTTTTTCGAAATGTTTATTAAACGAGGAGAAAGATTTATTACTCTTGTTCCGATAAAAGAAAAAAAAACGATCGTGTCGAAATGCAATACTGTTAGATCTCGACATTTTTAACAGAATAATTTAAAACTAAATTTTCTTCATTATCAGTGACGAGCGTATGCGTGCTTGTCACTGATCATAAGCGATGGAATTGATCAACGTAAAAGAATTGACTAGTATAACAAAGATTGTTCCGAAGCAATAAAATAAAGAGAAAATAGCGCAGTGTACCTCCCTGTGCAGGTAAAATTAATAAAATATTTGCTGGAAGAAGAACCGCGAAGTGAAGGAAGCTGAATACGATTATTCTTTAGGCGTTATTGAAGAAAAACATGATAAAGGTGACAATTAAAAATTACGTAATTTATAACGATAGAGTTTCTTGTGAGCAGGTATCTTCTTCACTTTCTTTGCAATACACGCTTTGCTTCAATGTAAGAGACGAGACCGTGCAACGATCAATACAGGGGAGTGTCATGGATTCAACAGGCTTCGGCTAATGGAGGCGGAGAAGGTTTCCTGCATTCGATCGATAGGATCGAGCCCGTCAAGAACTACCGCAACAGTGACATGTTGCTTTACGCTGGCGCAGACCAATCCAACAAGTGGAAACCTGTTGAAGACTTCGATGCTTTCTCACACAGTGACGCTGCATCTGCGAAAAGGATTTGCAGAAGTTGCTGAGTTTCGTACTTTGATATCTTACTTTCTCTCAAGATGACGATAAAATAAAAATCTCGAAGCAAACAGGAAAATAAACATGGAAAATTATTTCTGAAAATGGCGGTTATATACTTCTCCGAGTCTCGTGGTTATTATAATAATTTTCATTTTGTGCAACTGACTTCGAATTTTTTTTTTATTTGTTTAATATTTGTTTTTCGGTTGTAATTTTCTCTCAAAGTAAATTAATCAATATTCTCCGTAAGTAAATTATCGAAAAAATTAATTAACATTTTTACGAGGTTTTAATAAGGCGAATGTACAAAGTTTAGTTATGTAAAAACTGCTTTTATTTTCATTTTTTCTTCCTCTCTTTATAGCTTATGAAGCTAAGTTAATAGGAAAGTAAAGACATTTTATTCTACTCTTTTGTAAACTTTATAGAAACTTTAAGTTAGAAAATCTGTTTAATAGTTCTTTCATAATAAGCGGCGTGGAAACAATTTAATTTTTCCGTTTTTTATAAAATATTTTTTTATATAATCAACAAATTTCAGAAAAAATTTAAATGTTTAATCATATCTAAGTTAAAAATATCGGAAAATTTTATAAATAATTTTATACAAAAAAAAAAAGAAAAAGAAAAACCATTAAAATGTCATTTAATTTTTGAAGATAGAGGAGAGAGAAAAATCCATAATAGTTATAAATATTAAAAAAAGGTCTGTAAACATTTAAATCGAATTATCAAAACAATTTATGGAGGAAAATTATAAGATAATTCATTTTTATACTCGTTTAATATTTTACGATCTTTATTATCGTATGAACACTTAAATTTAATCTGTCGATATTAAATTGAACGAATTACCGTATCTTTTTTTATGAGTCAACGTCTCTCATAAATTACAAATTTATACAAAATACAGCATATTATTAGTCTTGTTATAAAAAAAGAGGAAGTTATAGAAAAGTTTTAATATAGTACAGAGGTAAGGACTAGGTTTTTATTTATAGCCAAGCTAAAGTTTTGGTCATTGGTCTAGGTGACAAGACTGCACACTTGACACTATCTTCGTCGACATTTCTCCCCTTCAATCTTCCCCTTCTTGGTCTCCTTTCACTGGTTATAAAGCAGCTGCAATCTCAAAGATGTGATTTATAGAGGGTTGACTTAGTAGAGATGCAAGAAAATGTCCTGATATTTGATCGAATAGAATTTAAATTGTCAAAAAAAGAAGATAACATGATAACGAAGTTTTCAAAAAACTCAAACTGTTGATTTTTTTGTTTGTTATTGTTTTTGATAATAGAAAATAAATTTATAACTTACTCTATGCATATTTTATGAACAGAAAATGCAAATTTTCTGTTCATTAATTTTAAAAAAATTTTAAATTGAAAATTTTCAATTTTTGATGCATAGAAATATATTTTTTATTTTGATAATGTTTATATATAGGCTATATATATATATAAAGTTTAAAGAATTTTAATTATGCATTTTATAAATAAGGAATGAAAATGTTTTAAATTCATAAATATTCAAATAAATAAATTATATTTTATTCAGTACTAAAAGTTGTTTTTTTTAGATTATAAAATTAAATCGCATTTTTAATATTTAAAGAAAAAATCTTTAATCTTTAAATATGTTATTGAAAAGAACTTTTAATTTTGGAAAATTCCGCATAAAATTTAAAGATTATTATTTATGCTATATTTAGAATAAAAAATTTGAAGGATTTATTTCTGCTAAAAGAATTTTTCATTTATTTAAATAAATTGTTACAGGTTTCTATTTAAACATCTTAAAATTTTCAGAAAAAAGATTCTGTCCTTAATTGCATGTATATGTGTATTATATTCTTTTTTTCCTGCATTTAAATAAACAGAAAATTTAAATTCCAAAATAAAAGATCTATGTTTAAATTTATTTACAGAATAATTTCAATAAATGTACGAATTAGTGGATTATAGTCATAGTGACAAAATGCCAGAGAGATAAACTTACAAAAACAAAATAGAAAAAAATTAAAAAATAATTCTGTTTTATGTAACCATCTGAATTTGCGTTTTCAATAGAGTAAACAAGTAAACAAAATTTATCTTAAAAAAGAAGATTGTATATTTATTAATAATCTGAACTATCGTTTACAGTTTTTTAATTAATTAATATTTTATATAGATTTATTTTAATAAATCGGTATTCTTCGACGAATTACATATTCAGAACAGAGAATAGTCTTCTGGATATTATAATGATGACTTTTATTGCAATTCAGTACTTCAAAAATAATGCATAAGAAGAAGAAAGTACAGTAGTTTGATACTATATATCAGATTAGACATTTATCGAAGTAAGGTGTACATCTCTTTCTGGATAGCAATCAAATTTCCAATTAGTTGATCGGCAGATCACCTGTATGTGGAAAAAAAATCTGAATAAGGAACAAAATAGATCTGATAAAAATTCTTTTATTCTTTATTTTTTTAATAAAATTTTATAAAATTTAAGCGAAAAAAACAATTTTTAAAATCGCCTAGTGGATAATTTCTGCTCAATCGATAAAGAATACGGATATATTTTTAAATGTCACTCCATTAAATGACCAACCAATAGAAGGCGTCATCGTATAAAATACGTATATTGTAATTTACGCGATAACCAATAATAGCTATTACTCGGCAGCGTTACTTTTATTAAATGACATTTTCCAAATATCGACCAATAGAAAAAGAATGACAATTTTAAATATTGATCAATAGGAGGAGTTACCGTTTTCAACGAGCGACAGTGTAGGTTTTTTTTTATAGTGTGACGTTTTTTAAAATATTAAACCATAAGACTTATCACCAATAGAAAAGAAGTTTTTAAAATTTTATTAGAATACAGTATTTCATTTTATAAAAGTTACATTTAAAGAAGAAAAATGTTTATATATATTGACCAATAAGCAGTAAGCTTATAATCTAATAAAAAAATGAATGCCGCTCTTAAAATTTTAAACAATACTAATGTTTGAATTAAAAATTACAATATTAAATTTTAAATTAATGAAAAACTTATTATAAATTCATCAAAATTTGTTCATTTTATAATAAATTGAAGATATTGTATAAAAAATTTGGTAAACTATATTTTTACGAGTTTCTATAACAAGTAGCAGGCAAATATTATAAAGTTTAATAATTTATGAGATTTTTAATATCGAACCGATTTAAGCCGACGAATTTATAAAATTTTGATTAGTAGAACATTTCTTTGATGGGAAAATGATAGGCGAAAAATGTCAAAAAAATCGCTCTTCTTTCAAAGGCATTTGAAACGTGACGTGGCAATATGGTGTTGACAGTCCATAAGACTTAATCATTGTCGTCTCGCAGACAACAGATACGTCAGAGAGAAAGAGAGAGATCTTTTGACCGCCTCTATTGTGCAATACAACAGAAGTTGTCAGACACTTTTACAATTGGACAGACGTAACCTCAGCAACTTGAAAAATTCAAGAGGGAAAAAACCTACACAAAAATCTTGTATCGATAAAGCATTCAGCTTCACAGTTTGCGCCATGTCGAACTAAGACCACCTACAAAGTCTTTATATATCTGCATTATCCGAAATAGGCTCGCAATAGCTAATCGAAGAACCTACGCTGCTTCGAAGGAATTCTAGAAATCTGAATAAAGTTATGAGGAAAAACTTTCATTTCGCATGACGTAACCATGCTATAAATAACTCCCTAGGCCTAGTCACAAATTAGAAACCACCATATTGGAATTACGAAACGTTCAACAGACTATAAATGAAGCAAATTTTGTAAAAAAAGCAATAGAATGAAAGTTAGAACTTTCTTTTGTAATTTAAAACAAGGACTACAATACGTCTTTCAGTCTGACAATTCATGCTTTACTGATCTTGACCACCTACAGAGTGAAAGCCTTTATTTCTCTACATTCACCCGAAAGAGGCCCACGATCGCTAATGAAAAGGGCCCTGAACCTGCAGGACCTCCGGAACTCCTAACCTCTGCCTATGGCAACTAGACGTCAAGCGCAGTGAGGGATCATGTCTGTCAAATACGCTCGAGCATCGAACTGATGTCATCGCATGACGCAATGCGAGTAATCCAGGGTATTTGCAGGATTACAGTAACATGCGGATCGGACAACTCTAGGGACGAGCCTTCAAATTGCTATATAAGATACTTCTACATGACTAAAGTTTAATTTTTAATCGCGCTTTCTTTTTTCCCCCTTTTCCTTTTGTATACAATTTAAAAAAATAATAAAAAACTAGAATTTAAAAACATATTCATGATTCATCGTTTTAATAGGTGTTTCTAAAGAATGTGTTTAAACTCTTATCGAAAGGAAGAGAACATTCGGAACTGCTATTAAACATTAGGACGGATGATACGATAGCTCACTGCTACCGTGACTAAACTAATTTCTGTATTCGTCACGAAATCGTTTGACCGTCTATGGCAGGGTCCTATTACTCGATCGAAATGCATCGGGATCCAAGGGGAATGGAGCCAATCTGTTACTAGTGTAATAATTATTTTCTGGCGCTGGAAGAGCTATTATGCAAAGAAAACCACTCACGAAATGTGTGGATTTTGTTTTCACTCGTTAACTGCAAGTATATTTCGAGTACAAGTGATAAGCCCTTTCTTCTCTTACAGTTTTTCTTCGCAAATGATTTGAATATGTAAGTTTAATATCCCCGAAAGAAGACAGAATTTTGCTTTGATTAGTAAATATTTTTGAATACTAAGACTCTCGAGAGAAATATAAGTGTTTAATATTCTTTAAACATCCACAGAATTAGCTTTAGAGTCCATGTTAGTTAGTACTGCACAAGTGCATTATAAATTATTATATGGAGAAAAAAATAAATGCATTAATGCCTTACACCTTTAATAATCCTGGGAGGATAGTGAGTTAGAATTGTAAAGCACGTCAGCAATTTGCATAAGGTAGAGCAGAAATTAGTTGAATAGGAAAGGGGGCTTTGCAAAAGAGGATTGAAAAAGGAAAGATAGATATTGTTAGTTGTCTGCAGTCTGATCACGTCGCGCCACTAAACAGCCATCTTTTCTGTAATCGTTGCTTTGGCCCTTTGGAAACTGTCTGCAGGGTTTGGGAGACATCCCGGCTCTCTGCTATAAATCAATCGTAATATGTTCGGTACGCTATCGACGTTTTTCAACTCGTCCCCTGCTTTCTGAATCATCGTCAGTGTGTGCGAATACTATGCACTCGGCCTGTAAGTGTATAGGCTAGTTTAGAATATCCTCCTGAGTGATACCTTCTATAATGTGTTGCCCATACTTGTTCAATGGATGTGTGGTTGTTATGGAGAGCCGATTGGGATGCAAAATCTATAATTTGAGAAAGATGCCAGGCTTTATTACAAACTTTGCTTCTCTGAGACTTGGATAAAAATCATACCTACAGATTTAAATTATAATAAAAGTAAAGAATGGTATAACTATTACTTACGCAACATAGACGGTCAGTATTCAGGATTCTTACAAAAGAATATAGATATATGTCTTTACAAACTTAATAACCTTGTCGGCTTAGGTCTATAGGTTATATCCGACTATTCTTTGGGTCTATAGTTCGCTTGCAAGACCATTAACATTATTGATTATATTAGCAAAGTGTTACTGAGAAATTGGATTTTTCTATGCATGTAAATTATTTTGATTTGTATAATCTATCAAATTTGCTTATAGTTGCAAAAAAAGAATATTCTTTGATCTGTAATTTAAAATTAGAAAAGCTCAAGAGTAGTAGACAAATTATAATTTAAATAATAAAAGTTTTATTCGATTTATAAATTAAAAAAAAGACAGAAAACTTTTGTTTTGATTATGTTTAATTTCAGTAACAAATAATTAAAACAAACTATGAATAAACATAAAAAGTAGCATTAAATTATTAAAGCTGTCCAAATAAACGAGTAAAGAATAAATTTAATTAAAATAACATTTAATGCAAAAATTAAAATATTTGCGTATTTAAAAGAAAACAAAGAAATTAAAATCGTAACAAAATCAGAGAGCATATTTATCTAATAACTTTTCATCAAATAAAACTATTCTGGGCATAAAGACAGTTGAGATTAATTAGTTAATTCTCTTAATGACCTTAAAGAGACGGAAGTTTGGATAAGGCAGTAGAGGGTCTACTTTGTCGATATTGAGTTAGTTGATCTATCGCAAGGGGAGTCAGAGCAAATTTGTCTCATTGGAAGAGGAGAAAGTGATTTGCAAGTAAAAGTAGATAGAAGGCAAAGTAGACTAAGCATCGGTTACATAAAATGAACAGAAAACCAACCAAAGGTAATTTAGATGGCAGAATTTTCTTTTTAGAGAAGAAAATTATTGACTTCTGCGAATTCCAGAAAATAAGAGAAGGCCGGAGGAAAAAAAGAAGAGAGAATATCTTTAAGCCAGATGCAAATATCTCTCAAAAACTTCTTCAAACCATCTAGCACGTTAATGAATAACATTTCACGATTTTCTGTAAATCGAAATAACTCGATCATTACCGAAACGTAATTTTCGTTTCGTGAAAACCTCCGAAAGACGTTATCTCTGGTCCTAATAGGAAAAGGTTGTTATCAGAAATGTACGAGAAGTGCAGTCAACGATATGAAGAGAGAGCACGCATAGAAGTATAGCAAATTTCCACTCCCTCTTTATGCGATTCCATAATAATTTGCAGAAGAGTAAAAAGATATTAAAGGTTTTCACGAAAATAATAAAAAAAGAATGGATTACTCCGCCCAATGTTATCCGGAAGCGTTTAAACTTTCCATAATATAAAAAAGATGCTATAAATGTGCTAATAAGCTCTTGTTAAGTGGTTTTAAAAATAACCGCCCGGATTTGTGTGGAAAAAATTTCACAGTTTGGAAACTTAAAACAAAAAAAAGTCATCTGTATTAGAATTGTCCACTTTGTGAATCATCAATCTTACAAGTTTTATTCTTCGAATTGTTATATAAACTCGTGATTTGTACACTATAATACTTCTTAAAAACTAGACTGTAAAGCTTATTTGTTTTCTTGGCTTTTTTAAAACTCCATTACTTTCAAACATTGGATGAAGAGTAGAAAAGGTTTTTTTGCTAAGTTACAAAGCTATTCTGATGATGTCTCAAGCCAATTTAGCACCGAAAATTTTTATATTTAGAAACTATAAGTAATGGCTTATATAAGCTATTAAAGAAAAACGAATTTTTTCTTGTTTCAGCAAAAATAACATTTCAATGATATTCATTTGAAAATATTGTTAAGAATTGACGCAATGCCAGCTACTTTCATATTCAAATTAATTTGGAAAAATGCAAACATAAGATAAAAGCAAGAAATATCATCTTCGTCGTACTCAGGAGACGTGTTTTAACGAACTACAAAAATCATTTCTAGGTGAAAACTCTAAAATCATTCTCTGAAAAAAGCAAATTCTTGAGAAAACTATAGAGAAAACGGAGAAATTTCAACTTTTTCATCTTCAACAGAGAAATACTACTTAAACTACAACCAAATCCCATAACAACCCTATTCTGTGGAGCTACAAATAGAACTACTGCAGTATTAGAAAAGAAATGCTGCTGCTAACAGGAGAGATGTCTCTAACAGGTGACACATGACTGAACCAATGTAACGAAGCTATGTTGCCATGTCAACTGTCAACTCTTAGTGATCCATTGGATCCTATAGGGCTGGATGTGCCTCGCACTCCCCAAAGAGGCAGTTTGGTGCGAATTCAAGTAGATTGCAGCCACCTCCAACACCGTAACTCGACAGTAGCAACTTGCGAAAAGAAAAATCGAATGCGATTTACTAACATGGTAATTACGTCGAACAAGATGAGGTGGGATGACATGATGGTAGCTTTAAAACTCCTATCCCATTAAATCCTTTTGAAACCTTTTATTAAGCCGTCAATTACCTTATCTGCTCTCTGTATACTCTTCACCCCCTTTCAACATTAATATTTGTGTAATTTTACTGCTAACGATCCTTCTTTGTATAGCTAAGGTACATGCTTTGGAATTACATTATCGTAATTAATAATGAAACGAATGCATAATTCACTAGAAGGAATAATGTATTATGAAGCTTAATTATACTTTAAAAATAACTCTCAGTCGCATTTTATTTGATTTATTAAATATATATGGTTTATTCTTTTAATATGTTTATAATTATTTATTCTTACGATAAATAATTATTCTTGCAAAAAATAACTTTTTCGTCACTTTTAAAGATCACGAAAAGGCCAATATAAATTTACGTAAAAATAATCAAGATTAAAACATGGGAAAGGCGACTTGATGGCTCCGTTTATAACAGCGAAGAAATAATTAAATAAATGATTAAAATTTTCATTTGTGTATTTGAAGCATTAAACTAGAGTAAAAAAAGTCAAAAAGTAATAAACCTATTTGACTGGTTATATTGAAATTTTATAAAACTAGAGATAATTTTTAAGATAGGTAGCTTAGATAAAAGGTTTATGAAGTCTACAATGGAAAAGGGAATGTGCTGCTTCCAAGAACAATCTGTTATCTTTATTTTTATGAGGACCACCAATTTAAAAGGCTGGAAGATAGATAAATTAAGAAGAAAGGAACGGAATGGTTTGGGAGTTAGAGGGAGAGGAGATGTAGTTAAAAACCTTGTGAGCGGCTAAAATTCAATATTCCACCCTTTATGCCTTTTCGTACTGGCTATAAATTGGCGAAAATGCAGTCAAAGGTGGGGAACTGAGTCAGAGAGAAATATATACTAGGTCATGGAAGGAGTAGAAGTAGTACTATGCCAAAATCATTGCTCTTTGCGTTGCCGCAATAAGTCTCTAATGACGATCATTCCTGTTAAGTCACTAAGAAAACGGTCGTTACTTATACTAACGTCTAGCAGTTTTCGTCTGATTAGTCGTAAGATGGACAATACTAGTATAAAAAGACCAATTTTCTAGAGTTGTTAATTCCAAAATAGAATATTTAGATATATTTTTAATAGAATTGAATATATGCAAAGTCGATGTAAAATTCATCCAGAAATGTATAATAAATCGTTAAAAAAATGGCCGATGCAAGAAAATTATTGAGTAGAATTAGAAATTAATTTACCATCAAGAAGAACCAAGAATCTTTGATCATTAAGAAAGTCTATGGTCGGTGCCAAAAAATTCATTTATCATAAGTATGATTCCATTAGTCATTTTGGATGCCGATGATCAAAACAAAAATTCATTCATCATTATGATCAGAATTCGTTTACTCGATTAATATACAAGTCATTAATTCAAATTAAACATCCCAAATTACTCTAAAAGTGATAATAAACTGATTAATGAAAACAATTGCAAACTAAAGATTCACTAATTAGATATCGATTATCGATTTTCAGCATTACTCAAACATAAAGTACCTCGCAGATTCACACCCATAACACTCAAGATTTATAGCCAATATCCAATTATTAGATTCGATCGTCAAGAGAACATTCCAAATGTTCATCCATACAATCCATAGTAACAGTTTTTTTTTCTACAAGACCCCAGTTTCCTGTGGCAAGTATAGGACCACCCAGTAGTGGAGACTTTACGAGCTTCCCCACTCGCACACTCCCATTGGCACGTGAGTGCATCATTCTCAAATATGGCCTTTCCGTCTCCCATAACGGTTACTATAAAAGTGACAAGAGCCGGAAACCCAGGGCTAGGTTACCATCCCTCCATCCCATTAGTGAAAATGGGGAGGTGGAAGAGACCATCGTTTCCACCATTCTTTGGATAATTTATTGTCTCCACGACCGCTGTTTAACCAACCAAACTGGACACAGCTCGTCCGATCCTTATTAGTACGGTGGTAACAAGGAAAGTGGATCAATGACTGACTTATTTTCTTTCAGCAATCCTTCTAGGAATAAAACTTTCACCTAATTGTTTTCCAGATCCTTTTTCTGATGTTATTTGTATTATCAAAAATAATCGAATAATTCGTTGACGATTGTAATATAAAAAATAAGACAATTTTATTAAAATTTTTACTTTTTCAATCAACGGCGATATCAATTTTTAACTATTGCATTTCAAGAAATTAATCTTGAAATATAAGAGAATCGACTGTGACATTGAAACCTAAGTAGGTATCACTTAAGTAACTTTATCGTGCAACAACTGTTTAAGAAAATATATTATTTCACGCAATATTCAGACGTGTCACATATGAAACAACGGACCAAGTTCCTATTGCAATATGAAAATCAAAGCTCTTAAGCCAAGTTACTACAATGAAACACGAGGAGAAAGATCATTACACAAGTTGGCAATTAAAGCCCTTAATGCAATGTGGTATAATACAATTGGTAAACTAAAGCCTTCAAAACAATGAACTACAGAGCAATTTGGCAATAAAAGTCCTTAATAGAAGTGCGACAGTAAGAGCTTTTAATGCAACGTGCCACCAAGTGATTCGGAAATAAAGCAACATGAGGCAATGTTATATGGAAATAAATCAATGCCTAATAAAATGAAATTAATGATTTATTTTCCTCTATATAAAAATATATGATAAGTTTAGAAATAATTACAACAAATAATAATTGCACGAATCATAATTTTGACTTATATTTTGCACTTTTCGAGAATAAATGCTCTGCCATCGAAGAAAATTGATATGTTTTTAAAACAATGTTCTTTATAATTAAATTCTTTTTCTCTCGTAGCCATAAGCGATTGTAAGTTTAGTAAAGAAGATATTCTATCCAACTGAAACAAAACTTCTACAGATATTACGTCAGATGTTGACGCAAAATGTAGAAGAAAAATACATGGCAGAATTCGTTTACCTCAACTGATTGAAATCGTACTAATGTTACATAGAAGTTGGATTAATTTCCGCTCTTGATAATGATTTGAAAGATATTTTTCATTTCGATCGATTCTTTAATATTTAATTTAAATTTCCTAGCTAAAAATGTTTTTATTTTTAACAACCGTGAACGTTTTCTCTTTTAATATTTTTTTTTTTTACAAAAAATAGATTTGCTAACAGGAGGATATCGTTTTTAATAGTTAATGGCTATGAGATAGAGTCGTTTACATAGCAAAATTTTACGTTAATAGCAAATGATGAGATTGATTGAGGCTATTTATCTACTACTATCAAGCGGAAAGAAGTAACGGTAGCTTCTGATGAGATATACCAATTCGAGGTCAAGAAACAAGTGCATAGAGCATGAACTAACATTTGTTAAACATAAGATTCGTTAGCTAAGAGTAGAAATGATGTTTCATATATTATATCTTCGTTCAAAAATTTATTATAGATTACCATATATCAGAAAGAAATTTTATTAATGTTTAACTACTTTAATCTTATTTTAAAATATAATGTTGCTACTTATTGTACTATAAAGAGAATCTTTTTCAATTTTCTAAATTTAACTATAAAGTAAATCAAACATATTTTAGGAAGTGGACACATTTCGTTGTTTTTTTATATTTTCCATCCGATTGAGAGCTTTAGGAAAGAAGGAAACGACCAATTTAAGAGATAGAGTTATGCAGGAGTGTTGTATTGGCAACAAGATGGCATCGGGAGGTTGAACTGAATGTAAATGTCATCCGGCGGTCATGTTCGTATGACATGATTGTAGAAATTGTCAGCTTGTCATCCTGTCTGTTGGAAAACATTCCATCTTGGATCAGAGGACAAACTATTATATGGTACAGATGTTATCCATTTGAATTTGAATCATCTATTGGTTTGAAGTACTCGTTCGAGAAACTCCAAGAATATTTATTGTTGAAAATTGGCGATTTCGAATTTATAATAGTTAAGTATACGAGAGATATATTGAAATTAAACATTAGTTCATGATAATATCAGTGATTAAACAGAAAATGGTTTCATTAGCCATAACTAAAAACGTCGCATTAATAAAATTATGAATAAGTTCAGGTAAAAATTATCTCATAATCAAGTTAAACTTTCTGAATGAAAATAATTTTTTCGTGTTAATTTTGACTTTTAGATTAAATTTCAAAAAGTTCTTTTAAAGCAGTTGAACTGTCATCATATCAAAGTTTGCTAAAATGTAGTCTAATCTGCTTAATACAAAGCTTGAAAAAAATTATTAAAATAAGTTATAACCATTTTCGTGAGCTTTTTTTCGACAAATTGAAGTTTTATTCTGTGTGATTATGCTCGATAAGAAAGAAAGAAAGATAATTTAAAATTTTCTGATGTAAATGAGATGTAAAGGAAAGTAGATAAATCGCATAATCATAAATTGTCAACAGAAAAGTTGAAGAGTTAACTCACCTGTCGTAGTTTAAACATAACAAACAGATTCTTTTTTACTGTACAGGTGATGTTTCTACGTCTCCTTCAAAAGAAATAAGAAACCGTACTTCAATCAGAGCAACTCCACTTTGCGTCATCTGGAAAGGAACGAAAACAAATAGGATTTTAAAGGATCGTCTTGTGTAACATGGAACATGTTGAGGGAATGGAGAGAGAGGAAGAAGAAAAAATCTACTTTTCCTGACAAGACTATTTTGAAAACGGTATGATATAATTGGCTCGGGAAAAGTGTGAGACACCTCTTCTATTATGGTGACAAGTCCTACACGATGTTTTCCATTTTAGCTTTCACGAAAGAATGTGAATTCTCCCAAGCGACCCTTCTGGCGCAAGAGTAATTCGACGGTTTTTGGAATATTAGTTTGAATAGGAATATACTCTATCCACTGCTACTATTTCTCACTTTGATGATAAACTTCAGTAAAGCGAATTTCCGAAAATAGAAATTTAGATATCTAGAAATGATTATTAGTCTGGCAGCAAACTGTACCGACTGAAAGGAAAATCCAAATTTTGATTCCGCGTAAAAATTTAGTTGACGTGTTGAAGAATGCCAAAGTTGCTTTTGGTTGAAGAAACATTTATTACAAATAATTAAATACTTTTATGTCTTGATTATCATAGGCCTATACATATGTAAATCTTAATAAACGTCTCAATATATCTCGAAAGAAAAGGCAAAAGTTTCGAAAATATCGCCGTCATTCTCTTCGATAATTAATTACATTCTTCAGATTCAATTCTACGAGATAACATCGAAAATACAAATTTATTTACGAACATGAAACATATACTCGTTTGTATCTTGCATTAAATTCGAGTTAAACATTCAAAAAATGTAAAATTAGACTCATAAATATGCAATAGTCGCGTAGACTACGCTCATAAATATGCAGGTAACAACACTATAGATATGCAGTTAGCATTCTCAAATCTAACTTTAAACTTTTCAATCTCATAGTTCAAATCGTAAACAAATAAGAATTTCATATCGAAATTTATGTATCTACCAAGCACATAGTTACTATATACACACGCAACTGATAGAGTTAAATGTGACTGCGTTTTAAAATGATGAAAGAAGTTTTCATAAACAGTATAGGCCTAGATGCGATATCACATAAATTTATAACTATACTTATATATATAATATTATATCCAGCTTTTAGCTAAATTAGAGGTTTATAAATGATCCAAAGTTAGAGATAAATTCATAAACATTTATCACACTCGCTGCGGAATGCATAAAAAAATAATATTTATCAAATGTAAATGCCTATAGATTTAATACATTCTGAAATTAAATCTATAATATAATTATCTACCACTTAAAAAAGAATTACTTACATTAAAATGGCTTCTTAAAAATAGCAAAATATATCCAAAATTACATTGAACATTAGTTTGCTTTTCTAAAATTTTAGTAAGTAAATATTTACTTGAAAACTTCTTATCTGTTCACTAGTGAGGATAATTATAGAAATTTTAATATAAAAATATGCTATTATTTTATATATAATCTCCCGTTATCCATTAGCATTATGAAGCTTGTGGATGTAGAAGGAGTTGTATGTAAGAAAACAGCTCGGAGTGTTGCTTGGTCGTCGAAGATTTGTCGCCATTGCCCTCAAGCTTTTTCCATGACGTAATGTTTACATAACATCATCCTTCCTTGTTTTTCTTTCTCCCGTTATTGGTTTGCATTCATTTACTTTCACCGAAAAAGCGAGTGAGAAAACGTGAACTTTCTAGATGCTTTACTTCGTGCAATTACATTTACGGTATTAAATTGATAAGAATATTTCTAATATACTTAATACTATTAGATATTCGTACAAAAGTCGTATTTTCACTTGATTTATTAACTTTCACGTTTCCTTCTTCTCCTCTTCAAAGATAGAAAAACCTTTCTTCCAAATTATTTTCTTTCTACTTTGGTGCCAGTAATAGTTTTTAGTAAATTTCTGGTAATATATTTGGCATCTTTTTCTATTATTGTTTTCATTTTTGAGATTGAGGAGAGGAGAGAAATACTGTTCATAAACGTCAGATATCTCTCGTCTTGCTTTGCTTGAATCTAAACGTCAAGTTAAAATCGGGCAAGATGCTCTGAAAGTATTGAGCAACAAACTATTTTGAGAAACATAATTAGTGCCAGTTCATTATCACATAATTCTATGAGCTAGTCGTCAAAACACATTTTTTTAATTTTACAAAATGATCAATATTTTTAAGATAATTCACAGTAAATTATAATTCTTCATTATCAGAGTTTTTAAACTCGTAATTTTGTTAATTAAATGATAATTTAAAAAAGTATTAAAAATTAATAACAAATATTAAAAGAATTAATGTAAAGAAAAACACGACCATTTTTCAAAAATATCACAACAAAATATTTTAAAAATTATATTGCTGGCTAAACTTCATCCAGTCAATTTTCCAAAAAATTTCAAGTAATCGAAAAATGATTTACTTCAATATTTATCTGGAAAAACAGGTATTTATTTTGGAGAGAATTATTAACTTAAGCTTCTAAAACTATTATATAAAGAGAAATAAAATTTTCGGGTAGTACTGAAAGATAAACTATGACATATGATCGAAGACAAACAATCCTTATTTATTTATTGACTGACAATCCTTAGCGTAAAAAAAAGAAAAAGGATTTGCTTATATACGTCTTTCAATCACAAATATTTGGTGAAGGACTCTGAAAAATCTATTTATTCTTATGTAACTTTTAAGATTTCATTTAGCTAATGTTACTTTATTTATTATATATTTATATAATAAAGCGTAAAGAGTTGTCGTGTGTGTGACATATCTTGTAAAGTGTGGAGGACGTCAAAAGTTGTTTTGTTAGTCTAAAGCTTAAAATAGACTCCTGTTTAAAAACCTGTTATCTCGAATATTTTAAAATGGCATTAGACGATAAATTTCATAATGCAATTTATAAACTTTGTACACTGATTTTAAACAAAACTCTTTAGCCTTATATGCAAATTAGATAGAATAAAAGGAGTCGTGCTGATGATGCAACATTCCCATCGCCCGGATATGTTGACCGAAGTCAATTCCAAGAAATCAATTTGTTCCACTTGTCAAAAATTGTTTTCAGATGAAAATTGCCATATGATTCTCCTTATAAGTTATTTCAGGAACTTCGCTTTTCAATTGAAGATTATGTAATTGTCAGAGAGATGAATCGAATATTATATAAATTTATTATATTTCACGATGTCTCTAATATAAAATTATGGTTTTCTTACAGAGCGATCTATATAAATGGTCATCATAAAACTGTGGTAGAATCTCGAAAATTTTAGTCTAATATTTTTAGAATTTCTAGACATAATGATATAGATAATCTTAAAACTATCTTTTCTATAGTACGAGAATATATCCTGCCTTTTATTGATTCTGGAAAGATTATAAAAAAAGAAAAATCATTATAAATCGATAAAATGGTAAAATGGAGAATTTAGCATAGTTCTTTAAACACTTACTTCAATTGATTCGTCGAAGCATTAAATTATTTTTCGGAAAATGAATTTTGTTAACTAATGAATAAAAAAGTTGTGTTAGGTATAAATAAAATAATTAGAGTGTGGAAGTGATAAAAAATATGAAAGTTAAACTATTAGACAGTCGTAAGTTAATCCGAGAGCCACGTAAAAAATAAAAAAAAAAATACAAAACCACTCATACGAATGAATAACTGAAAAATATGAATGTGAAAGTAATAGGGATATATGTCGGTGGCAAAATGGTATAAACGATATGAAAATTGCATAGGATATATTTACAAAAATATAGGAATAAGATATCGATGAACGCACGTGGTTGCGGAGTACAAAATTTGAGAAGTGCAAGCGAGTGAACAAGTGACAAGCCTCTCTACCGTCAGCATTATAGACCGCCTGATCAATACAGATGGAATGTAGAACGTGGCACAGATAGGCGGTGTGAAAATTCCACTTTCACAGGTTAATTCATTTCCAGCCCACGTACGAGATGAACTCTTCCATGGCTGTGTATTACCAGCGATGAAATTCCACCCCTCCCCACACCCTCCCATTGCGTTCTCACTCTTCAACGATAGAGGTGACAGGAGCGGTGCACTTTATAAAAGTAGAATAGTTCAGTGAAAACTGCTGTTAGGAGAAGCAATGTGTATGCATAGTACGAAGTCAACTGAAAAGTATTTCCAAGTTAGCCTCTTTCTGTTTAAAGGATGGTGGTGTTGATTGGAAGTTAACTTATCCACTCCCATATTACTTTATTATAATAAAGATTAATTATAAGGATTTTAGCGTTAATTTACGGATATTTAAAAACTATTGAAAGTGATTTTCGTTAATATCGGTTGTATTACTGTTATATTAAAACATAATTTAATAGACACAAATATATACTACACATTTTTTTTATGAATAAGTTAAAAAATATTATTATGCAATTGCGTGTAAATATTAATGTTTAGACTAAGAATATAAAGAAAAATAAAAGAGAATTGAATTGGTACCAAATAAAAACAAGAGTAACTTTCCAAATATCAGCTGAGAAGAAAATTTGAGCTTAGTTTAGAAAATTGGAAGCGAAGAATTTAATATTAAAGATCATAAAAGTAGTTATTATTATGAGTTCAAAATAGATAAGGATCTGAAACAAGTCCAAATAAAACTATTCACAAATTATGTAACAGTATGATAACTATTTTAAGAATGGTAAAAATATTATTGCGGTCAGCTGGCGAAAAAATTTTTATAAAATAAAATTAGAAATTTTGAAAAATGACCATTAACAAAAAAAAAATTAAAAAAAAATGGTTGCTCGGAATTTGAACAACTTACACGCATCTTACTTAAAATATCGAATATTGAGCGTTTTAATATATGATAACTAAAAATAAATAAAGAATTGATTCTTTTTTCCATTTTCTTTTTATTTAACAAACTTGGCAAAAGGATAATCCCTCGCGGTCAACGCAATAATAAAAATAAGGAGGAAAAAAACGGAAAAAGTTATTTTAACATTATTCGGTAAAATTCCGGACGGAAATTTATTTAGAACATTAGTTGTTTAGAGTAATCGAATTTTAAAAACGAAATAGTTATTTTTGAAACAGAAAAGTAAATAAAACGATTCGTTTAGAGAAAATCTAACTTAATAAAAACAGATGTATGTTAGTGAAAAATTGTTGATGTTATTTTTCAGTCGGTTTAGAAATTGTACGAATAAAAGCCATTTAGAAAATATTTCGTGATTTTTATAACTTCTTTATTAAATAATTTATTTTTCTCGTAAGGGAATATATGGCTTAACTGATTTAATAATGTAAGAAGTTTGCATATAGTTAAAAATAGAATAAAATAAAAACATCGGTTTAGAATAGCATTTTTATTTTGTCTTGCATTTTATGTAGATGTAACCAGTTTATAAAACTCAATAAGTGATAAAAATAAGATGTAGAACTTAGGAATTAAACTTCGAAGTATTTGTATTAGCCACACTATAAAATTTATTCTATGAGAAGTTTGTAGTTGAGTAATATATTGGTGGATATTTATTGAGTGCATCAATATGATTCTTAAATCTCATTCAGCAATCTTCTCGAGAATTTTTGCAGTGTGTTACGAAACTTTTTAAATATCGTCATTGTGTAATATGATGAGAACTGTTCAACTATGCGCAATTAAATGGCTTTTACATAAAAGAAAATTTCGATTACTTTATGTTATACAATTAATTTAAGAAAGTAACTTTTTACACAGTTATTTTTCTATAAAATTTGCACTAATAAGAATTTTTTCATAGGCATCGTAAGAGAGATGCAAAAATATTTCTTTCGATAATTATTTCTTGACAAAAGCGCAAAGTATTTTTAAAAATGGAAAACATAAGTTAAAAAGTTTTTAAATTTTCATTTTTATGAATTTATAAACGTATCTTGTCTATTATTCGTGTCGGAAGACGGAATAATGGAGCTAAATCATTTGCTTTGTGAATATGTTGGATTTATTACTACATCATGCGGTATTTAAAATAATTCTGTAATAAAATTAATTGCAAAATTTAATATACGTTTTGAATAATTGAATTGTTTCAAATTCATCAAGAATAGTCAACAATAAACGGCAACAATTGAATTTATTCATGCTCAGTACTAATGCACTTCTATGTAAATCAATGGGGAGCGGAAAGGTTGAACATAGTTCTCCTAGAGTTGATGCTTTGACCTTATAATGCCCAAATATATTTATACAGATGAAAGGATCGCAGATGAACAAACATATAAACGGTTAATTAACAGAATTAAGATCACTTTAAAGGGATTAGTTCGGATTAAATTCAACATATTTTGATTAAAGTTTAATATTTTAATAATTAAAAAAAAGTCCATTAGAAATGGCTCATTTAATTGTTTACTAATGGTTTAAAAAGCGATCATCTTCGTTGTTAAAATAGAAAACTGTAGCACTTACATAAACTCAACTTTATATGGGAAATAATCTTTGTGGATTTATGAAATATGAGGCAATTATCCTCTACGCTTTTCCTTAAAATCTTTCTTTGTAAGTAGGAACTTTATCGTTGAAAATACATTACTGTATCATTATATTAATAAAAAAAATATTCTAACAATTGCTTTATTAGCTTATTGATAATATATTTCCTGTTTTAAAATCATTCGTATATAAAATATGTACCATAATTTTAACATAAGATATTAAAAAACTATAACTGGAATAGCAAGCGATTTAATAAATTTTTTGAATTTATTAAACTACTTATTATATTCTGAACAATTTATTTTTAGTTTTAAAATATATGGCTACTTAAAACGTAAAAAATGTCAGAATTTTAAATTGTTATTTCAGTTACTTTTGTAGGCATACATCAAATGTACGAGGAAGATGAGAATGAGAAAACAAAGGTATAAAAAAAATATGAATTTATACTGTTATAATAAAATATATTGTATTGATTAATTATTAAGTACATTGACGAAAATAAATTAAAAAATGTTTTGGAAAGAAAAAAATAAAAAAAAATAATTGACAATGAAAACCAAACCTACGCAACTTCTAAACGACTTATTAATATTTTAAAATCTCTAAAACACACATCAAACGCGGTTATTAAAAACTTTTCACAGTAGAAGAAAATTAAATTCGACATCCAATATTTCCTTTGTCAAATCTGTTGTTAGATCGGATTTTCAAACAGAGGGATCAATTAAAGTACGATCTACTATGCAGTTTGACTGTTGATGTTGCTAGAGAGAAAAGGACGGGACACCAAAGCAGCTTTAACACAATTTGTGTCTCTTGGGGAGCTGGATGTAAGGCTCTAATTAAATCCCTCGGTCTCTGCTCCTAGATTATGCTTCCATTAAAGGATCCGCTGACCCGTAAGAAAAGCGAACAGCAGGGGAAAAAGTATAGGATAGGAGAGATGAAGTGAAGGAAAAAAATACAGGTTATGTAAATCAGGATATCAGATTGACTGATAGCTTTCCTTTCTTTCACGGAAGAAAAAAGTTGCTAATGTCACCTGTATTGTGACATTAGCAGCTTCTTATCGAGTTTGCGAGAATCAAGTTAGATCTTTATTCGAATTGTCTATTACGAACGGAAAATTTGCACCTTTACAACATTTATTTCGCACCCAGTTACTTGTGTTTTTGCTTGCCATTAAGAAAAGTTATATAAACAATTTGTTTTGAATTTACATCGCCAAAATCTTTTAGTTTTGTCTTCATATAAATAAACGTAATAATAGAGATATTTATAATAGATTGGAGAAACATGTTGATAATTCTCAAAACATCGTATTACAGAGACATTTTTATATTATCTTCATTAAAACAAAGTATGTCTGTATTGGCTAGAATTACAAAGCGGAAAGCATACAGATTCTCATTTAAAATCATTTACATTGATAATTATGACAGAACAATACATATCTTATGAAATTATGTATCTCTTATCGAGAATGGAACCAATTCAGTTAGATTAAAAAATAAAAAAGTAAAAAATAAAGGTCTCTCTTAGAGATGATGCAAAACAGTCATTTATATTTATACATAACTTATATAGGATATAACGAATGCGTACTTATTTCCTTGTTTTATAAATGTTTCGTAATAATCCTTACTTGATTGAAAGCGCTTTCATGAATCATTTTTAGCAAAATACACTGAATTTACTTTGCAGAATATATATATATATATTTATATCATAATAATGGCTTCTCTTAACTAATTAAAGCAATAATGTGATCAGTCCTGGTTTAATCCAGTTCTTAATTATTTTCTTATGGATAAGTTACGTAGTTTGTTGTGTTTAGTGAGAATTGTAACTTTTTTTTTCTTTTTGGTTGATTTTCTTTTACTGATCGAGAAATAAACTTTTCTCTTTCAAAAATACGATTCTATTGAAGTGTGTTTCTGTTTGGTATCACGTATTCTGTCGATTTTTTGAAACAACTCATCCTTCCCTTTTTCACCCACTTTGAAGCATTCTGTAAAGATATCTACACTCACTAACTTCTATTGGACATTCTGAGACATTTTAAAGCAATTTTTCGGGAATGCGAGAAATAAAAGTGAAATATTGTAATGTGCATCTTACTTCGAAAATTTGTTGATATTTCACCCTACGGGTGGTAAGACATCTTTTGAATTATGAGTCGCAACTTTGATCACACGTATTTTATACATGATCCATACGCTATTACAATTCAATTTTTCCATTTATGACTAGGATTATAATTAAAATTTTAATCTAATAAACATTTGTAATCATTTCCAGGAAATTATTTTCTTTCTCTCAAATACACAAAATATCATTTTTAAACTGTTTACTCCTTGGGCAAAACGTATTTATCGATTACTAAATAACAAGTACTCGCTATATATTATTAATATGCTGAAAAATTAAAGATAAATATGCATCTTCTCCGGATGGTCATCTCCCCCCATTTACTTTCAAAGCCTATCTGTATTTTATCGATCCACGAATTCTTCTAGTAAAATAGATTATAATACGCTTTCATATCTGTCCTGTCAAGTAAAGTATGCTATCAAGAAAAGAACTGCATGATATTACATTAAGAGAGAGAGAGAGAAAGAGAGAGTGAAATTTCCAAGTATGATTCTATATTATACTAGAACTTTTTTATATTTTCCAATACTCAAAAACATTATTTATTTACGAGTGGGTTCTAAAGTCTGATTTATGCGAAAATTCCAATGAATTCAGAATTGTGAATTTGATTAAAGTGCATTTTAATTAACGAAATCTTTATTGATCGCAGGAAGATTGAAATTTGAAGGATAATAAAGATTGACTTCTATATTTATTTGATTGTAAGTTCTTTTTTAAATTGCCAAAGGTGCGAAATAGAATAGGTACTCTACGTAAAAAGAAAAAAGATAAACCGAATTTTAAGAAAATGAAAAAGTAATTAAGAAAATCGAAAAGGTTAAATTCCACGAAAGATCCGTTGTTCTGTACGAAATAAAGAAATTTTGTGACTAAAAAAGATCTATACGAAGTTATCATTTAATTTTACGTAAAGTAAACGGATAATTATAAAAATTGTCTACCAGATTCCGTCAAAATAGGATTTATTCTATTCGCTTTGATTTGTTATTATATCATAGCTATATCCTTAAAGGCGATTTTAAGGAATATCTGAATATGATATTCTGTTCTGGTATCATATTACCAATTTTATCATCTCTAGAGATGTTAAAAAAGAAGAAAAATTTAACATAACCATCAACAAGGATCGGTTACTTTATTTTTCAAATCGACGGACGAACACAAGTTTTGTTACGAGTTAATTAACTTGTCCTCAGATAATGGGCCGCATGTCGGAAAATTAATTGGTATTGCAGATAATTAGGATAAGGACGTGTATTATTACCCACTTATACCGATGTTAGGATATCTATTACTTGGTATATTGTTACATGGGTGCCCAACCTTTCTGCCAATAGCGAACCATCTCCGCTTATGACGTCAAGAATAACGAAATATAAAGCATCCTGTCACGCAAGGATTCACCTATAGATTTGAGACTTCACCTTATAAAAATGGCGAACTTTTAAAAATTCTTTGCCATTTTACTTAGAAGAACTTTATCCCCTAAAGTTCTCTTCTAAATATAGGTATAAGATGAACACGAAAAAAGTATGAAGCATTATCGAAAATCTACTCAAAATATTTGTTCTTTTTTTTCCCTTTTAAGTAACACTTCCTTACAGAAGAAGTAGAAATTTTAAAAATAAAGTTCATCCTAAATTCAGATGAGAAATCTTGTTAAAAAAATTTTTTTGGTCTTGAATTTTGATCGTAGACTCGCGGATTTTGAAATTTTTACATTAAACTTTTACGATTTTAATGTAATTTTAAAAAATAATTTTGATTTGAAAAATACTGTAAAGTAAATTAAGTCGAGAAATTTTAGATGAAATCTTAATTAATTAATGATTTTTATCTTTACCAAACCTGAGAAATTTCATTAAAATGCAATTTTTTGCATCCAAATCATTAAGGATATTTTTCATTAATTCAAAATTGTTTAGGGACATGTTAAACATGCTATATTTTAATATATTACAATAGAAAGTAAATATTCACTTTTTATAACTTTGAATTACTTCTATAAAATAACAACCGAAACCTCTAATCTCTCTAATATTGCTTATAAAAAAATTATAACGAAAATGATTTTCTCCTCTCATATTTTAACAGAAAATATTTAATTTTAATCGAAAAATGACTACAAGCGTAAAACCAATAAAAGCATAATTTTGGTTAGCAATTGGCATTCAAAATATCGTTAAGAGGTAGTTGGTGGTTTGTCATCTTACAGCCCTTTATCCAGAAGTGTTAAAGAGCATATCGGCATCCCTCTGGTCGAATCTCTTTAGTTAAGTTGTGTAAATGTGTTGTAAGCCACGAAGGGAGGACATCGGGTATTTTCTGCCAGCTTAATGTCACTAAAAGTCAACGATGCGTGTGATAACGTGAATTTTATGGACACAATCCTTATCCCTTTCGCATATCCGATCGCTATGTTTGTACAAAGAGGGGAAGTGCAACTCTGGCTCTTCTTCGCTTGACAGAACAATGAGTTTCTTTGAAAGGCTTGATATCATTATCGAAACAGGAGTTACTCCATAATTTTACCAAATTATATATAGTTTATAAATAATATAAGAAATAAATGATAAATTATAAAACAACCTACGCTAAAAGAAGTAAATAAATAATCCGGAAAAAGTATTTATTCGTTCCGGTTAATGCTTCTTAAGAAATATGTGAAAGAAGGAAAAAAAAAATAGAAAAGAATAAAGTGTTGATAGTTAAAAATATTTTCTTTTTAAAAGTATAAATATTGTTAATCTTCTTAATTTGTTTCCTTTAGAAAAACAGGATAAGAGAAAATTAAAGACGTTTTAAGGAGACATGTAAATGAAGTCTTCACAAATTGTTTATACACAGAAAAAATAAACAAAGAGTTTAGGTTAAAAAATAAAGATAAATAGAGCAATTTTAAAAGCAAAACTAACTAATAATGACTCTAGAAGAATGAAAGGAATGTTAACATTGAATTTTGATAACGAGTACTCGAAAGAAATGCCACTCATTTGAAAAGAGAATTTATAACTACAAAATAAATTTTAAGCCACTTCCTATGGGTATTAAGTTCATATAAAATAAATAACGAGACAAGAAATTTTTAAAGTTTCAATACTTTATAACTCGTATTAATTAAAATCGAATGAAAGCAATACTTATTATTAAAACCACGAAGAATATCTCGTTAATTATAATAATTAAGTCATCCGAAAATTCATGAATATTCTGTTCTTTGAAGAAGAAAGCGTTAGATGTAGAACTTCACCTGGGACTCATCCTTCAAGCTTGACACATAGAGTCCTTTGACGACATATTAAGCCACAATCTATAATAGCGCCCCTGTGTTCCATTAATGAAGCTCCACTAAATAAGTCATTTTTATGCACTACATCAACATTTGGTCACTAATGCCATTTATGCATTTTAAGTTCCAATTTTAATTGATGACTTCTAAATGGACCATCTCGAATTAAAGGAAAACAATAAGTGAGAGCTGAGAACCGGCAGAGAATATTAAATAAAGGAAGAGTTATACGAGATGAAGAGGCCGTTAATAAGACGTAAGAGATGATAAAAGGCTGAAATTTTTATTTGAGAAGATTTATACGAAGAAAGTTTCGTAAAGTAATACGCGATAAGCGGATGAAAAGTGGTATTTTGAAGAATAAAATAAATAAGTAGTCAAAAAGTATGTAGATGATGAATGCAACAATAAGTAAAAGCTAAATGAAGGTGTAATGAAGAAAATTTTTGCGTGTCGAAATAAGAATATAAAATATTCTAGATGTTTTCAGAAACGAAGAAAGAACACTGAGTTATTTCATTGAGAAAGAAAGAAATCAAAGTATTTGATAGATCAAAAGATAAAAATTAAAATATTTCAAAGATAAGAACTCAAAGAATTTTAAGGAGAGAATAAATTTAAGAAGTAAATGCACAAAGTAAATGTATTTGAAAGAAATCGGTGACGCTAATTGAAAGAATAATAAATAAATGAAAAATATGAGCATTTCCAAGTAGATGTGAAAAATATAATTAATCGGATAGAAACAATTTCGAAGAAGAAAATTAGATAAAGACAAATTTTAAAAAGCATACAAAACAATTTGCAAAAAAGAAAATATATTCGATTTTTAAGATGCAACTGTCTACGATTTGGTACATATTAAAGTAAGATTTTATGTGCAGGCTAACCCGAGTGTATTCTTGTACTGAATTCAGTTCATGATAATCAAGTTGTTGTATATTCCGTGCAACAACCGACTCAGGATGTGATATGAAGAAACATGACTCTGGCAAAAAGATATATGGAAAATGTTAAACGGAAGAATGTGAGCGGACCGTTGATAATATTGCATGTATTTTATATAGTGTATGCAGTATAGACAGACTTCTATTTAAGCTGGAGGCCATACAATGAGAAGTTTAAAAATTGTCCCAATGCACATGGCCCCAAATTTATTAGTTAGAAAAATTTACAATGGGTTGGTAGAAATTGCAAATTCTTCTTACTGTAAAGGAAAATTCTTTCCCATCTTTAGACTATTTAACCAATTATTATGAAGATTTCCGAGATGTGCTCTTTACAAAAAAAGCCCAAACATGAAATTTCCTTGGTTTATGGTGTGAATATTATTCTGATAGAATTTAAATTGCCAGCTTGAAAAGAGTTTAATGTATTTCATAAGAAGTAAACTATATAACTTTAAAGCTAATTTATAATTTTTAACGTTTTTTTAAATAAATTTAAAGTTTATTGCTTATTGATATTTAATACAAAAAAATTAATTTACGAATATTATGCTAATTTATTAGATTAAAAAAAGCGTATAAAAATAATAATAATACATATCTAAAACGAATCTGAAACTCATTTTTAGATCATATCTCACAGTCATGTAATCGATATTATAGATCTCAATAAATAAGTGTCATATCAGAATAAAAATGAAAGTAGATGGTTTAATTAAAGGTTAAGTAATGACAGATAGATAAGAAATAAGATCAATTATTTTGAAAAATGATTAAGTATTAAATTTGACGTCTCCGATTTTATGGTTCAATTAACAGAACATCGCAAAAAAAGTTAAACTGCAACATGTCAAACTAGAAAATGTCCCAAAATTGCACATTCTCGAAGAAAACCTCTCTTCACTTTTCTGTCTTTCGGAAGACGATCGGTTATTTGCAGCAAACCGATGGAAAAAGATTGGATAAAAAACAATTTCGACCGACTCCTTTGAACATTCAGAAAACGAAAAACCGAAAAAAATGTGTTTCGACGTTAATAAAAATAGAAGAAAACGGAAAAAAGTAGTATTCAATGTTTAAAACAAGATAAAGCCTTCTAGTGAATGAATGACTGAACGACCCTGATCAAAATATATTTCCAACCAAATGAAGGAAGCAATGAAATTAGTTATACTCAAGAAAACTATGCAGAATGTACCAAAAGGCTATTTTATTAAAGGAATCGAGATGCAAATGGCTTATATTCAATATAGATAATATCTAGAATTCATTTTAAGATGATATTAATTAAACTTGAATTGACTTATTGAAACTGTCTAAAAGTTATGTGCAGTTTACGTATAACATCAGATTTTTAAAAGCGAAAGTTATATCCAATACGTAGTATAAATTTGATTTAAAATAATTTTTTTTGGATATATTTGAAGTATCTAAAAAGGAATTTTAAACCAATTTAAAAATGAAGTAGATCTGTCTCGACATGTTTAATTAATTCATGTAGAAATGTTATGATGTAGTTTATTTAACGAAGATGAAATTTAAAATTATAAACAGTTAATATTGTTAATATATTCTTAATTGACTGTTTATAAATTAATTTATACTGCATAAATGTAGCTATATGAATTTTTATTATGCTACTTATATACAGTGCTATCATCTATGTATCATCATCAAACCGATTGATGATGATAAATTTCGCAAAACTTATTAAAAAACTGTGACCATGTCGATTTTTTTGTCACTTTTTTCATTTATAGAACTGATTACCAGTAAAATACATAAAATATATTATGAATTCAGCAAATACAGGAAATTTTTATATTCATTGAGTTCGACACGACAAAATAGAGATTCATTTTGTCATCTCTTTGTCATTGTCAGCAACGTATTGGTTTATAAATGATGTTTTCTTTAACCATTAGTCGATAATATCGCTGCAATTAGATAGAAGAGAATTATAAATAAAAAAGTAAGTGTAGAAAAAGTTCTATTGAAACTTTTACTTCTGTTGAAGCATCATTGGCAATGGATATAATGTATCACCACTTATGTTCACCACATGCCTACAAAGATGTCTGCTGTATTAGAACCTTGACAGATTATTTCATCGATCCGTATGATAGTGCAGTAAGTAAAATAAGAGTTGGATATTTCTGTCCATGTTTTGATTGGCTGCTACCACCTGTGATATTCCTTATCCTTCTTTTAGTTTCCAAAACACGTTACCCCACCAGTAAACTAGTAAAGTAAAAGAAAAGACTATGTCCATTGAAAAGATATCAAAACTAGGTATCCCGTTAGCGTGCCGTGTATCAGAAGTCTAAGATCTATCCCAGATCCTCTTTTTTAAATCCTCATAGTAAATCGAGAGATGGATAAGTTAGATGATTTATATTCTTCTTCATTGCGTGCAGATTTAGTAATGTGGAGGATTACTCTTTTTTTTTTTTTTCCTTCTTTTTTTTCCTATCAGAAATAATGATGAACTTCGGGGAAGTAAAGATAAATGTTGGAAATGAAATTTTCTTGGAATAATAGATATCTATTCTATGATAAATAAAAAATAGTCTCTAAAAATAGATCTTTTGCGAGGCTAGATTAGAGGAAATTACCAAAATAATTGGTTAAGAGTATACAAATGATAAAGTACCATATATATATTTTTACAATAATTTAAGAAAATGTTATTAAGGTTTTCTCTTTATTAAGCATTTTTTCACAATCAAAATGATTATTATTTTAAGAACTATTTGTAAACTTTAAAAAAAAATCATGCTTTGAAACTTTCTTCTTATAAATTTTTATTCAATTTATAAGCAATTTTTTATCCATTTTACGTAAAATTATTTAGATTTATTAAAATTTTTATTAAAAGAATTTTCTGTTAGAATAAGTAAATTAAATAATATAAAAATAATCAAGTAAAATAAATTCAATCACTTAATTATTTTTATATTAGTCAACTTCCTTGAAAACTTTTCTTCACGTTAAATTTATTTCTATCACGAAAAATTTCAATGAATTTTCATATTATGTAGTTCTCAAATATTTCAAAGTTTGTATTTTATATATCATTTTTTAAACTGTTATTTATATAAAATATATTTTAAATTCTAGAAACTCAGAAATGGGAAGAGATCAGAAGAAAAATGGAAGTAAAACTTAGAATAATAATGAAGGAAAACCGAAAAGAGGAAAATAGGGAGCATATAGAGAAGTTTTGACTATTGTCTGGATGATAATATTGTAGAAAAAATGTTTATGAAACCAATAATAAAATTAAGAGAAAATATATCGATAACTATCACAAAAATGGGAGCAAGAAAAATAACTAAACCATTATAATCCAATACTGAAAATAATAATGAGAAAATTACAAGTTACTGATAAAGAGATTTAAAATTGCTCATATTGATTAAAAAAAGAAAAGAAGATTAATGTTAATGTGATAAAGAATCTTAAAATTAATGATAATATGTTTTATAAATAGAATATATAATGAAAATTTACAATGTGAAAGAGAAAAATGTATATTCACCGGATAGTAGAATTGCATCTTAGGATTCTACACACAGAACGATATAATCCATTTAGATATCATGAACACAAATAAACTGCCTAGTACAATACCAAAATCAATAACCCCATCCGTAGAGGGTGCATTGACGCTAATACAGAGGTTATGAACGCTACATCAGACACATTTGTGTACAAACAACCAGAATATACTGTCAATTCTATCGAAAGAAGAACAACTGGCGAGCAAGAAAAAACAAAGGAGCGACTTAGAGGAATAAATATATTTATTCTTTCCGTGTATATACGAATTCGAAGCAGAATCTTTAATCTTTTATATATTATCAATTCATATAACAAATCGTGAGAAGAGTTTGGTCGTGGATAAATCCGATAATAATAAAGTAATCGGTTAGAATAGAGAAAGTAACATAGATTGCGTGCTGAACCCAGCAAATGAAAGGCCTTATAGCATCGTAAATAACTTATGTGGAATTAGTTCTAGTCCTATAGGATTTTATTGATAAGAATAAATGAACTACGTGACTTGTTCACTGAAAAACAGTCAAATGATGCGTGACACTTTCTCCTGATCGCTTATCTCTATTCTTTAATTATAGTCATCATTTTAATTATGAATAGATTAAATCTGTTCAAGTTTCTTGAATTGGTTTCAACTAAATAGATTTGGAACAAGTTTTAAATTAATAAATTATAATTTCGGTGTTCGCTGCTATAATAGAATTGTTGGCATACTCTTTTGTTTAGATTTTTGATACAAAATATTCATAGCGTGCTAAACAGTAAGTGCATTTCACGTTACTAAGATGGGCAAATGTGATCCTGAACTTAAAATTTTGATTCGGGGCGCACTAAAAACGAATAAAAAAATACTCATATAGAATCATTTCTTCTATATTGACATAATCACATTAATTCCAGGCAATATAATCTGAATCGAACATTAAAAATGTTTCATAACTTCCATAAGTAAAAGTTTGTCAAATAGCATTTATCAAAGTTATTGTCAGAAAAATGTTTGGTTTTTTTTATTAATTTTTAAGCCTGAAAATATATGTAGAATAATAAAATTAAAACTGTAATCAAATAAATAAGTTCTGTCAAATAAAGAAAAAGCATTTGAAGAAGTGTGGCGTGATATTTGGGGATTTGAGAGAAGAAAAACTGAGACAAGCAGTTTTTCTTCTCTCAAGCACTTTCAGTTCTCTCAAAAGAAAAGAATTGCCTATAAATCATTGTAAACAATAAGTAAAATTAAGTATATCAATTATAAAATTGGAAAATTGAGTGACCATATTTTAAACTATGAGGTTTGTGTGATCACAGTTAAGATTACTAACGTATTTTTCCAAATATTTAAAATGAAGTCTTACTCAAATAATATACTAAGTGTTCTAGGAATAATAAATTATTTCTAATTCTTCATTTTTTTTCATTTAATAATAAACGATGTAAGCAAAATGTATTTTTGTACTATTACTTTTTCAATAAAAAATAATAGTAAATAGAAGTTTAAACCATTAATTACTTTCAATGCATTAAAAGATTTTATGAACTCGGCAATTCCAGAGAAATGATAATTTTACAAGAATTTTCAAAATTATAATCTCAGTTACAATTTCGGTTACACAAAATGCATACTTTTAAATATGATCACTTAATTTTCTATTTTAGTCGCTGGTAAAAAGAAAAGCCGATTTAGCTACATTTTATATTGATTAAAATATGCTAACTAATGGAAAAATAATCCATAAAAGCACTAATGTAGAGGGGGGAAAACTTTGTAATTCGAAATATAAAATGTGAACAAGAATTATTATATAATTTTCAAAATATATTTTGAAAAGAAAAAGGATTCTGTATAAATGGACTTAGTGAATTCAATAAAAATAGTTCTGTAAGATTACATTTTTATTTTTTTTCCTAACATAATTTAATTATAGTATCCTATTCAGACATAAGTAGAAGATGCCTCTTAATGTTCTTTTTTTGCCACAACTATGAATAAAAGATTTAAATAGGATTACGCATGATTTCTGGTTTAAACTCTTGTTAATATAGTTCTATTTTTTCCACGAATAAAATGCAAAATTTCTTTGCAATATCTTGTTTGGAACCAAAAAATATAGATCCTATCCGTGCCCAAATTTTAATCTTTTTTTTCGCATATCCTTCATAGCATTTCTTCTTTAGGCGAACTCGAGTGTTCATAGAATCCAAATTAATGCAAAACCTTTTTCCAAGATAATTTATTCCTTACATTTCATTTCCGGGTATATATTATGTAGGACATGGATTTATTTATTAAAGGAAAGGCTATTTTTTTAACAGGTTTGATGAAATTTATGACTAACTGAATAAAACAAGATATCTAAGTCAATACTATTGCACGCTATTTGCAGCATAAGTTAAGCGCAGTAGATGCGTGCAACTTCATCTGCTCCTAGTACAGCTCGGTGCAAACTACAAAAATTATTAAATATATTGATTTGCTCGATCTCTTAGACTGCTTTATGTGTCACAAATTTATAACTGTTTTTCTTTCTGTTAAATAGGTTGAAGCGAATCAATTCTTATTTTTTTCTAAAAAAGAATCGAAACTGTTTTCGTGTTTAGAAGTGCAACAGCAAATAATCCGCTATATTTTTAGAATAATTTAATAAATATTTTTTCTTTTAACTATATAGCGCATACTTGTAATTTCATATACTAGATAATTAGATATTATAATATATTGATTAAAATAAATTAATATATATATATTTATTTTTTTAAAAGATTTTAAAAAATAGCAACCATAGAATAGCATGGAAGAGAAGACATACTATTTTTGACAATTTGAGAAATGGGAAGGATAAAATCCCATTGTATAGAAAGGCAGGTGTCTATTCAATCTCTGTTTCCTTCAATGATGAAGGCTGCACCCGCCATTACGTAGGAAGTACTACCCGTAACTTATCAAAAAGGTTAAATGAACACAAAGCAGATATTCGCAGTGCTAGGCTCAACACAACTCTCGCACTCAAAGCATTTGAGTCGGATGTTAATATACTGTGGAATAACGTGGAACTGTTGAAACCTACCCATGATGCAAGAGGCTTGACCACCCTGGAGTCAATATATATAGAGCGAAGAAGAACGGGTGACCAACTCATTAACGACAGCGGCCCAGTCGAACTCCCTCCGTCCTGGAAATGGTGTGCCCATAATATGGTATGAACTTTTATACACACTATGACAATGCTATATATTTTTGTGTAATTTTATAATACAATGCAGGACATGGTTTGCTGCAGATTTTGATTATGTACTCCTTATTGTAGATACTTATATTATGTTCTTCTTATACGTATCTATTTACTTTTAATATTCATATTATATACAATCTTATTATTTATGTCTTACTATATTATACAATGTTATTATTTATACTACGTTACTGTTTATGTTATTAATTATACGTTATTATATATCTCTTAAAATTATGTATATTATTCCTGTTTTATCCGTGTAAATTATACGTCATATAAATTTATAAATTTTGTGCTATTGTTCTAGAACCTAAAGGTTCTATTCAAATATTGTTTATTTATTCTGGAATGTTCCATTTAAACTTTATGGTTATTGTATGGTACTGAAGAGGGGCATATTAAGGCCCGAAAACGTGATACCAATTAAAAAATTTATACTTGCTATTTAGTGCTGTTTTATTTACTTATTTAATACTGTTTTTAATTCTCTATGATTGATCAGATGTTAAATCTATGGAAAAAATAAACTGGTATCAGGATTTTGTAATAAAAAAGAAATCAAAAATGTTTAATTATTTTTATAAACATGCATATTTCACTTTAAAAGGGTTTGCTAATACAGTGCTTTTTAATCCTGAAAAATTGGAGATGTGAGACCCAAATTCTCCAAGGTGGTAAGTAAATGCTTTACCATGCTATTCAGTAGAAATTTTTTGGTCTAGCAACATTAGCACTTAATGATAGTATAAATATGTTTGTAGGCTTTTATATGCATTAGCAGATGAAAAAATGGATATGATTCACATTACAACAGTGATTTGCAATGTACCTGTTATAATTATGAGATATGCCTGCATTTTCTTTTAATTTTATAACTTTCTATTGTATATGTTTTATTTCACAAGCAAATAAATACTTTTCATCTGTATAAGAACCATCTAAAATAGTAGCTGACAATTTACACCAATTCATAATAGGTATACAATCACTCCTTGACTTATGTAACATACAATTTACATAAATTCATCTTTACATAAAATTTTTTTGTAATTTTTTTTTATAATCTTTTCCAAATATATAACATAAATAGCTACTGTATTTGTAAGTAACAAGTTTGAATATGTTAGTTTACATTACTGAAACATCATATAACTTGATTTATTTATGTTTTTTGTCTATTGTTTGCTGATCTTAAGTATCATCATTATTTGTATGATATTGTTCTATACAGCATTGTCTCATTTTCAGTCAGAGAACAATATAGCAGCATAATACTGTATAAATGCAATCACTGTGGTTACCTAGCCCTGGGATTTTTATATACAGTATGTTGTGTTTTTTGATATAAATTTCCAAAAACTTATAAAAATTAAAACAAAAATTATTGATATGAAGGAAAAACATACCATTAAATATTGTTATTTTTATTAATAAAATATATTTCAATAAATTTATATTACCTTTAACTAATTATATAACATAATTTCATTAATGAAAATTTGCATAATGCTTCATTTTTTATTGATAACCTTTTTAAATATGGATCAGTTTTCTTCTATCATAGTTTTTGTTTTATTCAGATGGCTTATTGCTATCCAAAAATAACAAATAGTTTGTTGGATGGCTAAGATTTCATACAAAAAAAAAATTGTTTTCTCCAATTTGAATGAAAAGTTGAGAAAGAAATAAAATTAAAAAAAATATTTGCATAGATACATATATACAATGAAAAACATAATAAACGGTAAAAATTTCAAAAGATTTCAATGAAAATTAAGTAAGATTTCACAATATGAATTTGTTGCATATTAATTAGGTTTAATTTGAAATACAGTTGATTCCACTTAATTGGGCAACTGTTTAATTGCAGCAGCTGCTTAATTGGGCCAAATCTCAAAGAACGAAAACCAAACTAATAAACTAATATATAATTTAAATGCTTAATTGGGACAACTTTTTTGCTTAATTGGGACAGTAGTAGAAAAGGAATTTAGCAACTTTTGATATATTTTAGGGATTTTTCAAAAGTATGTCAACAATGTGTACACTATTATTTGGCAATACTAGTGTGATGCAAATCAGTTATGAGTCTACCATTACTATACACTGTATCTAGCAATATTCATTTACAGTGTCAATTTTATTTAAAATTTTTAAATGATTTTATACTTTCAAGTAAAATTGCTTTAAAATATAAAATATTCAAGAAATGATTTATAACACATAGATTTATAAAATATTCAATAAATGATTTTACACTTTCAAGCAAAATTGCTTTGTTGGATAAAATTAAAAGTCAGCCATTTAATACAAGCTATCATAGACTCGCTTACATAACTAGTGTATCAAAATCTACCATAGCGTGTCTCCTACAACAAAAAAATCAACTGTGTAAGGAGTGGGCATTACAGAAAGAAATTCCAGGAATTTCAAAAGAACTGCGTGAGGAGTGGGCATTACAGAGCGTTTTCTACAACAAGAAAATCAACTGCGTGAGGAGTGGGCATTACAGAAAGATAATTCTAGGAACATTCAAAAGAAAGCGTTATGGAAAGGATCCAGAAGTCGAAGAAGTTCTACAAAAAGAAAATCAACTGCTTAAGGAGTGGGCATTACAGAAAGAAAAGGAACATCGAAAAGAAAGCGTGATGGAAAGGATTCAGAAGTCGAATGGAACAGCGAAAAGAAAGCATGATGGAAAGGATTCAGAAGTCAAAGAATTCAAAAGAAAATGTGATGGAAAGGATCCAGATATCAAAGAAGCATTAGATCAATGGTTTTGATTGGGCATTACAGAAAGAAATTTCGGGAACATCCAAAAGAAAGCGTGATAAAAGAATCCAGAAGGTGAAGAAGCATTAGATCAATAGATTTCTATAGTAGATCCAGAAGTTGAAGAAGCATTAGATCAATGGATTTCTATAGTTAAGAAATTCAGAAGTCAAAGAAGCATTAGAATCAATAGTTTTCTATAGTTAGCGGACAAGGTGTGAATATTAGTGGCCCAATGTTGAAGGCAAAGTCAGAGAAATCGGTAAAAAGCTAATAATTAAGTACCTATTTTAATAAAGAATTAAAATAGGTATCTAATCATTATTTTTTTACCAACTTATTTATTTATCTTATGCATTATATAATTTTATTTTAGAATTTATTCTTAGTTTGTTTAATTGGGGCAGCTGCTTAATTGGGCCAAAATGGATTAGTCCCAACGTGTCCCAGTTAAGCAGAATCAGCTGTATATAGTGGACTTTAAGAAATTGCATGTCATGCAAACCCATTGATGCAGATGAGTGTTTCAAGTGCCAATATTATATATGGTATGTTTGAGTTGTATAAATAGGTAACAAAGGATCAGCCCATGTTAGGAGTTGTTCTTATGGGTTTCTGATGATGTTTAAAGAACCCAATTATAATTTATGTGCAGTTTATTAACATGGACAAGAATTTGAAGTACCAATATCAGATTGGTAGATGAAGGATGTTTGAGGGCACATAAGTTGGTAGTAAAGGATTAGGGCATATTAAGAGTAGTTTATCAGATAATTTAATATTTGATAATTTTTTTGTATAAATATTAATATAACATTTAATAATAGAATTAAAATAAAATGAAATCATGATTTAATTGTAAAATTCTATTATATACAGAGTGCGCCAGCTAAATCCAGACAAATTTCAAATTGAATTTCCTGCCATATTTTACGACAGCGCTACGATGCTGCTGACGTTTTAGTAAGCCAGAAAGACGATGCATTTGAGGATAAGCACAAAATAGCTGATCAGTTAAGATCGAGTACAGAATATAATCTGAGAGCAGCGATAATTGAAGGCCTTTGCGCTGGACGATCACCTTCTGAAATAATTCGGTTCTTTAATTATCCAAGATCGATAGTTTATGTTGCTGCTGCTAGATATGCGGCTTCAGAGAAGTCTGAAGGCAGCCTAGTTGGCCTATAGGTAAATCCAGCCTGAGTGCGGTAGATTTTTCTCAGTATAATGCAAGTCTTTGAAATGCCGCCCCTTAAATGTCAAATTGTATTTTGATTTTGCTGCTTATGCTGCCCCCTTATGGTGCCACCTGATGCGGTCGCCTCTCCGTATCATAGCACGGCACTGCCCTGACAAGCATCAATACAAAATGTACAAGACTTAAAATCAGTTTTTAAAGCTGAAGTATAATTTAACCTCTGAACTTGGAAAAAAATCTCTTCACCAAAAAAAGTATATCCTGCAGCTGAGCAAGTAAAATGTTATAGAGTTAGTAAGCAGCAAGGGGTTTAGTTTTGTAAGCGATGCTGCGAAATACACTTTTTTTTTTTAGTGAAGAGATTTTTTTTCCAAGTTCA
The DNA here is from genome assembly GCA_000484575.1 of Olivierus martensii. Lineage (NCBI taxonomy): Eukaryota > Metazoa > Arthropoda > Arachnida > Scorpiones > Buthidae > Olivierus > Olivierus martensii. Next base: position 59,159 of record AYEL01080189.1, read on the forward strand.
GAGGTTAAATTATACTTCAGCTTTAAAAATTGATTTTAAGTCTTGAACATTTCGTATTGATGCTTGTCAGGGCAGTGCCGTGCTATGATATAGAGAGGAGGCCGCATAAGGTGGCACCATAAAGGGGGCAGCATAAGCAGCGAAATCAAAATACAATTTGACATTTAAGGGGTGGCATTTCGAAGACTTGCATTATACTGAGAAAATCTACCGCACTGTCCTGATGCTTGTACACTTCTTTTCGAGGTTTGAGACTTCAAGTATATTCACCTTTTTTCTGCCCCTTCGGGGCATTTTCCAAGTAACTAGTCCTATATATATCTGATATCTGGTTTTTGCATCTTATCATATTTGTTTTTTTATTTCTTGGCCAGTTCTACCATTGCAACTCTGTAATATTATTGTGACAATAATATTACAGAGTTGTGTCAGTGAAATTTTGTTTCACTAATTGCATCTCTGGTGTTCTGAAAAACCAATTGTTGTTAAGCCTAACAATTGTATTTTAATATCAGAATGTAACATCAATCAAGATCACTGTTAAGATTGATGTCAGAGTATTTAAACAATATGAATTATATAAGTAAAATGTATTTTAGCCTGATATTTATCTCTTGAATTATGCTAATAATAAGAAAAAAGATACAAAAATAGAACAAATTTGAATATCTGAACATATTGTTTAAATACTCTGACATCAATTATATAAGTAAAATGTATTTTAGCCTGATATTTATCTATTGAATTATGCTAATAATAAGAAAAAAGATACAAAAATAGAACAAATTTGAATATCTGAATTCAATAATAGTGAATTTTATTTGTTTTTCAAATCACAATTATTCAAATTATAATTACACAAGTTATTAACTGTTTTAAAATAAGTTGTTAATACTGTACAGTGGGTGATTGATTAACAAACATAATCCATTCAAAGATGATGTTCACTTCTAAATTGTTCATTAACTGATCATTGATTTACCATAGATTTTTATGGGAATTTGATTAATTCATTCTGGAGACCCAAAAAAATAAATTAAAAACTTTTCTTATTATGTTTTATTTATATGTAATAACGATAATTTATACATACACAGTCCTGCATTTTCATCTATCATGTTTTTTTTCATTTGTGGGGCTTTAAAGAATCTCGTCGATTGCTTTTCTCTCTTTTTCAGGATTTTTCGGAAGTGATTAATAGACAAATAATTGTCATTAGAGAGATCCCCAAGTCTATCAACCTTAATCTGGTTTGGGTGCCATCCTAAGACCAAAAAATTGTAAAAACTCTCTTATCTCCTTTAATAAATCTTTGATTTGTTTTAAGTTATCTTTGAGTTCATTTTAATCTGGAAAACTACTGTTCTCCCATCATTTTGTGTAAGTCCATGAACACGCAAGGCATGTCATTTCATTAGTCCGCGGATCCTAATTTGTTATGCGAGGTGTTCGTTATCCGAAAATGTGTTCATTGTCTGAACATAAAAATCTTTTGTGAAAATGTTCATTGTCTAATTTGTTCCTTATGTGTAAGTCCATGAACATGCAAGGCATGTCATTTCATTAGTCCGCGGATCCTAATTTGTTCTGCGAGGTGTTCGTTATCCGAATATGTGTTCATTGTCTGAACATAAAAATCTTTTGTGAAAATGTTCATTGTCTAATTTGTTTATAGTCCGAACTCTTCGTTAACCAATCACCCAATGTACTTAGAATATTATTTTCATATCAGGGCCTTTTAAAAATAATATAGATTGGTTGATTATTTTATATGAATTAATTTTTGAAAGGGGCTTTGCATTTTCTAAAGATATAAGGTTAATTTTGAAACGAATCTTTATACAATGAATCATAGATTTTTTAATATATGCTCAGGAGGATATCTATAATAATTGCAGTAATCTCGCCTTTGTAACAAACTTATATCTTGGAAAATATACCATCTAAAATTATTTTGAATTATCAGGGTAACAACATTGTTTACTTCTAACAGTAGCCATCTTAGATTATGCATATGATGATAAGTTGTTATTTCTTATCACCATTTTAATTTGAGGAATGGACATTTGCCAAGGAACATGAATAATAATCAGAGTTTTAGCTAGCTGCTTCAATAAGCATTGCTAACGAAAATTATAGTAGAATGATTTGTTGTTATAGTGACAATGTTGTTTACTGACACCAGTGTTATGTGATGTTGGTGGAATTAGTCCTTAGTGATTCAAATATTGTCAGATGTACCTTCTAAAAAGTTATCTTCTGTCTTGATTTTCTTTCCATATTAATGCTATCTGAAATAAGATACGAATTGTACTGTATCGACATATATTTATTTTCCATCAAGAGAACTCTTTTTAACACTAAAGCAGAAAATAACTAAAAATAATTTATTACAAAATCTGTAATAGCACTTTTGGCTAATTCAAACCATCATCATTAGACATATATTTATTTTCCATCAAGAGAACTCTTTTTAACACTGAAGCAGAAAATAACTTTAAAAATAATTTATTACAAAATCTGTAATAGCACTTTTGGCTAATTCAAACCATCATCAGTTAAATTGTAACTGATAATGGCTTAAATTAAGCTGAAAGCACTATTATAATTTTTGTATTAAATTACTTTTAAAGTTATTTCCTGCTTTAGTGCTAAAAAGAGTTCTTTTGATTGTGAATTAATATACAGAGCAGAAGATTCTTAGATATAGTTCAGTAATTCAAATATTTGTTCTCTTTCAGTTTGTGATGCAGGGCACTGATTCCAGATATTAGACTCCTATTTCTGGTATGCTGCATCAATGAGTTCTGGTAAACTCAGTCATTATAAGCAAAACTTATTTATATTTTTCTTTTATAATGCTATTATACTCTCATGTAAATTATATATATAACCTCAAATTTTATCCTCATTTATAGTACAATGAGCATGGATTTTTTCAAGAGAGCAATCTAAAGGCTGACATATAAGAGATGAGTCAAATGATTATTCTAATTTGATAGCAACAGTTTATGATAGTTTCCTACACATATCATGTATTCAACTCTAGTAATATCCATATTTTATTAATTGTTTTAAAATGCTGTTAATATTTTTTAATATTAACAGCATTTTATTTAATTTAAAATATATATTTTATGTACAGTTTTGCATCATCAATCATTTTGCATATCAAAACAATATATTTAAAAAATTAAGACTTTAAACTTTTAAATCCCATAACATAGCATGAACAGAATAAACAACATTGGATTATAAGAGTAAAAAGAAGTACAGGTACTCCTCAGTTAACGACCTACCTGTTTAATGACAGTTCAAACTTACGTCTGAGCTTAAGACTATTTTTTTTAATGGAATATTTGGTTTTTGCTCATACCGAACTTACGTCCGTGCTTAAGACTGTTTTTTTAATGGAATATTTGGTTTTTGCTCATACGCACATCCTTACGACTTTTGTTTGTAATTTCCCCACACTCGTAGTTCCAAAAAAAAAACTGAAGAAAAATACTGTACTTTGTGCATAATTAAGATAGAAACTGCAGAAAAATACTGTACTTTGTGCATAATTAAGATATAAATTTTTAATTTGAATTTGTGTTTCCAATATTTTAAATATAGGAACAAACCAAGTTTTTCGCTTACAGACCAATTCGTTCTATGATCGAGTCGTGAGAACAAAACCCAGTCGTTAAGTGAGGAGTACCTTTTTTCGCTTACAGACCAATTCGTTCTATGATCGAGTCGTGATAACAAAACCCAGTCGTTAAGTGAGGAGTACCTGTATTACATTTTACTTGTGAAATTTGGAAAAATATTTCTTAGTATTAATAAAAATTTATTCAAAATCTTTTGCTTATTAAGAAGTAAACTTTAAGAACTTTAAAGTTTTAATCTTTTACTTCTTAACTTCTTCAATGTCTTTGACATGATAGACATCAAAGACACTAAATAAATTAAGAAGTGAAATAAAATAATAAAAAAATGAGTTTAAAATGTTTAAATCTAATTTTATTAATCCAGCTTTTGTGAACTGTTTTTTTTTTTGTTTATTCATTGAAAATACATTCTTTGGTTGGTGGTTCCTAAATTTTTTCAGTTTCCAAAGTATTTTTTAAATTACATATAAACAAACACCGTTTATATTTGAAGGGTTCGATAAAATTTGGATTTTTTTTATCATATCATCAATTTTATAATCTCATACAGTCAATTCTAGTTATTCGTGGATTCCATATTCGCATATTCGACTATTCGTGAAAATTTATTTGTAACCATAAAATTAATGGTTATTCGTGGATTCCATATTTGCATATTTGACTATTCGTGAAAATTTATTTGTAACCATAAAATTAATTTTTGGGGAGCTTTCGTCCTTATTTGCAGACTTCTGCTGAGTGAAAATATTGTTACCAATGTAAACTCTCTCTCTCTCTCTAATAGAGGAAGTTGTTGCCAAATGTAGTGTGTGTCATTCTGCTGGAAAAGTCTCACTCTACATACTGCAGGTAGGCCAAAAGCCTGTTCATATCATCTGCAGGTCCCACAGAAGAATGTGACCCTATGCTTGAAGACAGCCACAGAATTTAGGTGTCTAACTTCCGCGCATTTGCTCCTTGCAGAGATTTTAGAAAAATCTAAGGCAAAAAGCGACTCAGACAAGGCTGGCACAGTTTTTCAACACAGTTCAAAAAGACAATGTGTCAACTGTCACACCAAACAACTACTCATCTAAAATAAGATTTTATTTACTATATAGTTAGTGTATAAAAAAATTAAATAAAGATTACTGTAATTATAATACTGTGTATAATTCTGTACACTGCATATAATATAATTATTTGTAAGTACTGTAACACATATTAAATAATATGTTTTTTCTATTTAGACACTTCAAGCAAGGATGAAAATATTGGGAAGAAAGGTTCGCAGAAATGTAACATCCTTAGGCTTTGTTCACATTATTCTACATATTATTTAATATGTTTTTTTCTATTTAGACACTTCAAGCAAGGATAAAAATATTGGGAAGAAAGGTTCGCAGAAATGTAACATCCTTAGGCTTTGTTCACATTATTCAAGTTATTTGTAATCAAGATGCTTGTATCAAGCAACTTGAAAATGTTTTACTAATGCAAATCTCATTTTTCTTAAATTCAAATAAAATGAAAAAGATATTTTCAAGTTTCAAGTAAATAGATTTTTGTTCTATTTTTTACTTGCTCTAAAAGCCAATTTAAATAACACGAACTGCTATTTGACAATATTTTCAAATTGAATTGAGATGATGCTGATACTATAAGCTTCACCAGCATCAGCTCAAGTTTGGATAATATAAATATAAAAATTTTTTGGATCAGAAAATAATTTCTGGGATAAACACAAAATATAACTTGTTTCATTAGTCTAATAATTATTTATTAAAAGCATATTTTATATTTATATTTTAATTATTACACAAATATCGTCCTAATGTGGCATCTCTTCGGGCCGCTATTGAGGCAGCATTTTCGAACTTGGACAAGCAAGCATTGAGCAGGGGATGTCATCGTTTCAGGTCGAGGATCGAGGCAGTAATTGAGGCAGAAGGGAATTACATCGAGTGCATGTCATCGTTTCTGGTCGAGAATCGAGGCAGTAATTGAGGCAAAAGGGAATTACATCGAGTAATTTTAATCTAAAAGGGATCCCCATTATGTGCAAATGATAATTTTCGATAATTTTATTCTTTTTGTTAAATAAAATTTTGTTTAATTAAATTGTCTCATAATTTTATTCTTTTTGTTAAATAAAATTTTAGATCGGAAGAGCGGTGTTTAATTAAATTGTTTATTTTGTCCGGATTTAGCTGGCACACCCTGTACTTAAATTGTTTATTTTGTCCGGATTTAGCTGGCACACCCTGTGTATTCTATTTACTATATACATCATGCCTTATGGATAAAGACTATTTTCTAATAACAGCTGTGAATTCTAAACTATTTTTTAAATCCTGATTAGATTTTTCAATGACAATTCTCAAACATTTACTAATCACTAAATAGCTGTATCACTCAGGGACCAACACAGATCAAAAACACTCATAGAGGTCTGCTAGACTGCACAATTTAGGGATCAAAGAGCCTAACATGGAATCCTCATATAAATTTTTCAATGGATGATTTCCTAATTTGATCTCAGGTCTTCTGATTAGAAAGCTGATGGATTTCAATCTGCTGAATATCCCATAATATAACCTTATTATGGGATTATATAATATATAATCCCATAATAAGGTGCATTAACCTCTTCAAAAACCTGTTTTAGTTCAAATATTATATCCTTAAAGTAAAATTGTTCCTGTTAGAGAGTTATTTAATGTGTTGAATATTAAACTATAATCTAGGAATTTATTAACCGTATTAGATCCTATTGATGAATATTTTAGATAATACAACACATTATTATCTGCTAATTGATTTTAGAATTGAATTGTAAAAGAAAAAAAGTAGTTACACCTAGCCCTCGATTTGCATGGTACTCAATTTACACGATTTCGCTTTTACACAGTGTTTAAATGAAAACAAAAAAAATTTTTTTGGGTTTTAAAAAGTATCACATTGTCATGTTTTGTAAGTTTAAGAGTTCGTAGAGATTAATAAAGAGTGATACAGCTATATTTCATATAGTCCAATTTATTTACACATAAAACAAAATAATCTTGTTTCACTATAACTAAATTCAAGTATTCTATTTACTATATACAGGGTCGTGCAGGTAAATCCGGACAAATCGCGATGTAATTAAAAATGACTCGAGGGCTGAGTGTATATCTCAAACTGTTCTAACATTTAAACTTTACTAAACTTCATTGATAATTCTCTGTAATATTTGCTTTTGTTAAAAAGAAAGCTGTACCACAAAGAGAAACAAATTTTTTTAATCCAAAAATCAAGTTTATTATGAATTTAGAAACAAAACTATCAATGTTTCAAAAATATGATAAAAACAGTTTAGCATATATTTAAAATCAACTGTTTTTATATTTATCATTTTTAAATTAAAAATAAGTTTATGAAAGATATATCTTTTTTTAGAGTAGATATCCATATTAAATTCTGTGTAATTTATAAGAGATTAATATAAAATTTAATATATATTATAGTTATAGATATACAGTCAATTCTTGTTACTCGCGGTAGTTAGATTCTGTAAATTCTTCGTGAATACTGAATCATTCTGCCTATGGGAAATAAGAAGTTAGGTCCATGTGAACCTTTCTTCCCAACATTTTCAATCTTTTTTTTTTGTTTGTTTTTTCTTAATGTGCGATTTTCTGTTTAAAGACATCTTATTTAATGTATATTACAGTAGTTACAAATAATACAGTATATGCAGTGTACAGTTCTATATACAATATTATAATAGTAATTTTTACTTAATTTTTTAAAACACTATGTAGTAAATAAAATCTTATTTCTGATGGATAGTTGTTTGATGTTGCAGGATGTTTAAAGTAGTAGCTGACACATTATCTACCAAACTGCATCAGCCTTGTCTGCATCACTTTTTGCCTCAGATTTTTTAAAATCTCGGCATAAGAAGCAAATGCGCAGGAAGTTATGTGCCTAAATATGAGATTTCATTCAAGCATAGGATCACATTCTTCTGTGGGACCTGCAGACAATATGAACAGGATTTGGCCTACCTGTGATCTATGAAGTGATCAAGGATAGATAATGAGACTTGTCTGGCAGAACAACACAGAAGCTATGTTTGGTAACAAACAACTTCCTATATTAGAGAGAGAGAGAGTTTACATTGGTAACAGTATTTTTGTCACTCAGCAAAAGTCCGCAAATAAGTGCGAAATACCGCAGAATTGATTTTGTGGTTACAAATAAATTTTCGCAAATAGTCAATTATGCAAATATGGAATCTGTGAATAAAGAGAATCAACTGCATTTTAAAACCAAAGATGAGAGGTTAACACTGAATTTTTCATATTACTTTAAAAATTTTTTCTTTTAATCAGTATAAAATAAAAAAAATTAAATTAAAATAAAAAAAGAATTAATTCCTAGTTTACTGTTTTATTTTTTTTATAAAGATTTTATGCTAAATTTTTAAACATCTTTACAATTAAAATTTTTTAAACTGAAAATAGGTTGAAGAAAAAGGAATTTATTTTTAATTTGATAGGATAGAATATAACTTATTTCATTGTTAATTAATGACAGTAAAATTATGCTTTATAGTTTATTATACTGAAACTGGCTTATGTTTAATTTTTTTTTGTTGTAATAGCCTATACTGAAATATAATTGTAGTTTAAGAATTAATAAATTGAAAAAGATAATTTTAAAATTCTTCAGTTATTGGAATATTTTTATATTTGAATTTTAAAACTCTCATAACAGTTTAAAATAAATTTATAATGTATACTATATACTGTATTATGAAAAAGACCGATTGCTTTGGTTGAAAAGCTTTCAATTTTTGCACTAATAAATTACTTAATCTAATTTATTAGTGCAGAAAGCAAGGAGAAATCACCCACATTAAGATCCTTCAGACTTCAAGAATGAATCATGAATGGACAGGATTGCAATTATGATGTGCTATGCATTCCAACTATCAATTGGCATTCGTCAAGTTCCAGGCCTGAGAATTTTGAAATGGGCTACTGGCCATTATGATGTAAGCAACCAGGCAATACATGGAATTCTGCTCCTAGTTAAACAAAGAAACTATGGAAAATCATTAGACTTGGCATGTGAAATGTACTGAACATTGGAAAGTTAGCGATTGTGGAGAAAGAAACAATCAAAACTACAATTGTAGGGATCTCAGAGACCCATTGGAAGGGACAAGGTTACTTCAAAAGCAGAAATGGAAATGTTGTCTATTTCTCCAGAAATGAGATTACATCAAGAAATGGAGTAGCATTATAGTTAACCAGAACACAAATAATGAAGTCACTGGCTATGAGGCTGTCAATGACAGAATTATACTCCTTAAATTAAGTGCATTACCTGTAAACTTAAATATTATACAGACATACACTCCCCCACTAGTGCACATGGAAGGAAGACATAGATGAATTCTCCAAAAAACTTGAAGAGACTTTGAGAAAGCTGCCAAGTAGAGAAATAATTGTTTTAATGGACAATTTTAATGCTAAAATCGGAGATACCAGCAGAGACACTGAACTGCCCAGTGTAGTAGATAAGTTTGGATTAGGTTCCAGAAATGAAAAAAGTGAATGCTTATTCCACTTTTGTATCAATAATAATCTTTTTATCTGCAACTCTGGATTTCAACATCATCCTAGAAGATTGTATATTTAGTGCTCCCCTGGTGACATTTATCGCAATCAAACAGATTTCATCATGATCAATACAAAATGGAAAACATCATTTAAAGACTAAGACTTATCCATGAAAAGATTGTGGCAATGATCATCAATATCTCAAAACAGAACTGAAACTTAAATTAGAGAAGTCTACAACAAAGAAAATTATAAAAAACAGATTTAATATACAAGAACAAAGCAGCCTCAGAAGTGAAGAATATTCTAGATAGTAGAACAATACATAGTTGGAAAATACATTCACATGCGGCTTACTCTTGTTGGAACTATTGAAGATGCAGAAACTTATGGCTTGAAATGTACTAATAATCTATGAATAAACACACTTGCTAGTAGTGCTGATTTTTCAATGTTTTGAAGTTTGAGAGAAAAGCAAGTTAACTTATACAGGTTTATTTCTGTAAAACGTTCTTGGACCTATCTTAGTCCCTCCTCATTAAGTCATCCTCATAAACCTGTATAAGTTACTTGCTAGTAGTGCTGATTTTTCAATGTTTTGAAGTGTACTAATAATATATATGTGACATATACTATTAAATACACAACATATTATATTATAATACATAATATATACAAAACTTATACACATGAGATAAACATGACGAAAATTTGATTCACATGGGGCCACAAGTAGCAGCATGTAGGAAACAGTCTAGCTTGTCGAGAAGTCAGAGCAAAAAATGACGTCAATTGGGTTCACCAGTGGCTGCTCTCCATGTGTCCTCTCGCAGTGGTCGCCACAGTACCCTCTCTCTAGTGACATCGGGCACGTGAACTTCTTTGGAAAATGAACGCACTGTCCAGAGCGGGTTTTCTCAACTTGAGCGTGTGGTGAGCTGTCGATTTCTGAGTAATTTGAATTTTCTTCATTTCCTAGGAATGCAGGCTTGAGTCAGTCAATGCATACCATAGCTTTTTTCCGTTTACTTCCAATGCAAAGGAATTTTGTATTTGTTCTTTTCAGTCACCGTGTATGGTCTGGTGTAAGTTGATTGTAACGGCCTTTTATGTGCATCACACCTTATATCAGGTGTGTAAATATGAAACCGGAATTTGCCAATAGATGGAACCACCTGTCAGTGTACCTTTCGTCAAACCGCATCATAGGTGCCAATGTTTACTTTTGACATCTGTCAACAACATCCAAATCAATAACGCATGTTTTTTACGTGTTAAAAATGTGCCTACAAGTTACGATTTGCAGACATCATTGATTTTTTGTTTTCTTCATTTGAAGAAAACTGCTGCAGAATCACATCAAATGCTTGTCAAAGCTTACTGTGAGCATGCTCTTGGTAAATGCTATGAGTGGTTTAATAAATTCAAAAGTGGTGATTTTGACATAAGAAATGAAGAATAGACTTCAGCACTTAAAACTCGATAAAAATTTGAAAACGATAAATTACATGATCTTTGATTTTTAGTTACCAATGTATTAATGCCATTTGCCAAAATAAATATTTTATTGAAACTTTAAATATCATATAAAATAAATTAATAATAATACAGACAGCAATATATCAATTTAAAAAGTAAAATTTTACTTATAAATACAGATAACAATATATCAATTTAAAATCTAAGATTTTACTTTACCCGAAGCGATCGAGCGCATCATGCCGCCAACTCCAATCTGTGTTTGTATAGTACATCAGATAGGTGATGCCACGCTGCATGATGCACCGCGACACAGAAATTCTCGACATTAATCCAGTTAAAGTGATCCAACGCAGTATCCCTATATAAGATTCTTGGACTATTGTCGAAAATTTCTGCGTTGTGGCGCATCAGGCAGCATGGCATCACCTATCTGAAGCACTTATAAAAATGCAGGTTGGATTTGGTGGTGCAACGCACTCATGATCGCAACAGGTAAAGTAAAATTTTACTCCGAAGCGAGATTGATGTTGGTGTATGACATTATCATTAGGATGACGTAGCTTCAGAAATATTCAAGTGAACGATAATTTTAAAATAAAAAGTTAACGAATAATAATTTTTATAATTTACATAAAAATATTTTCTTTTTATTGTTGTTATTGAATAATTGTTTTCTTTTCTAAAAAACGTTCATACTATCACAATAAAAATTCCATTAGAATAAGTCTACGTCACATGGCTCCCAAGAGACTGTTCAAAGTTTTGTTTTCCCTATAGTTGACTTGAGTTCATATTCAAATCTTTGATCGTATTTTAAAATGAGTGGATCACCTTAACGATGATGTCATACACCATTAAGATGACATGTGCAATGTGATTTCTAGACGTTAATTGTGAGATTTCGAAGTTTTGATTTTGCTTATGATGAACTTTTTTTATAGACTAAAGTTATTTTTCAGTACAGATTTTAAATAATTATTATTTTTTCGTTATTTTAAACATTATTTTAGTTACTTTTTATCTAATTAAATCATTGATGAGTTAAATATAATAAGTATTTATCAATTACTAGCGAATGAATTAAAACATTCTTAATTAATAATAATGAAAAATAAGTAAATATTTTCATTCAAATATGAATCCTAGGTAAGATTCTTGATTGATTGTCGAGTTTTCGCGCCGCGTCATATCGGGTAGCGCGGCGTCACCTATCTGATTATGGTATATAGACACAGGTTGGAGTCGGCAGTGCGATGCGCTCGATTACTTTGGAATAAGATAAAATTTTACCTGATAATGTATTAAATTAATTATTGCAAAATTTCCTTCTGGTTTTCGGGAGGATTGTTCAATAAGTTATGGTTTTGCTTATTACTTCAATTTCTCCAGCCAAAAAAAAAAGTTGATTTTTTTGATCTGTGTATAAGCCGACAGAAATTTTTACACCCCTTAAAAAATTTGAATTTCGAAAATCAGAAATTTTTTTTGAGAAAAAACCTTGGCTTATACACAAGTATATACGGTATGTTTGAGAATCCTGTCTTGAAAAATCTTGAGATTAATAAGAAAATCTCAATTCCTGATTCTTGAGAAAAAGTCATACAAAACTTGGGAATAAAAGAAATTCTATGACTTATCTTCTTGGTTCAATAAACCAAGTAGATAAGACATGTAGTTTATCCACATCACTTTTACTAACTTTATATTTCAAAATAAAAAAAAATTAGCTGAAACTAATCACAAAATAAAACAAGCATATAAAACCTAAAATAACACACAGATCAATAAACTGTACAAAATCATTAATTTTATTGCAATTTTAAATATTTCTGTTGTTACAGACACTGCTATGTTATGACGTAGGCAGATTTATAATGAAGTTTATGTAAGCAAAGTCAAAACAAATTTCTGATTTCTAATCCATTTAGCAGCTTCCCAGAGTAACAATGATGCTTACTGATGTCTCTAGTATATAGAGGAATGTGTCAGAGGATATGAGTGGATAGTTAGCTGTCAATCATTCCCCAAAAATTCCACTTTCACCCTACGATCAGTGACACAGAGCTCTTTTAGAAAATTATATAACTAAAATAATAGAATCCTAAATTTTTTAAGGGGTGTATCTGTTGGTCTAGATTAGGGGTTGCCAAACTTTTTATCTCAACGACCCCTTTGATGATGCCATAAAAATCCAGACCCCCATTTAAAGTTTTAATATTATTGTATGAAAGGTTTTTGAATAATTATAATTACAGTAGTATATAATAAACAGTATTTTAAAAACATTTACAATTAACTCAAGCAACAGCAAATTTTTATACTGAACTAAAATTTATTTTTTGTGAAGAGTCAGCTTGATGTTTTTTAACAATAATTATTGACAAAATTTTAGATTATTTTCTATTGAATATTAAAATTTCTAAAAAACCTCCTAAATATCTATTTATTTCTCACCATCTCCCTATCAACCCTTTAACTCTCATTGACCCCTTAACGGCAATATCCACCATCTCGAGTTAGGGTTAGAGTTACAATTCAGATTAGAGTAAAGTTGGTATTCACCATCTCGAGTAACCCAGGAAAACGGAGTTAACTGTTATAGTCCGTTTCACGAGTCATGGCCAGGGTAATTATATGCGCAGTAACAAAGATGAGTCTATGTAATGACTACGGGGATAGGGTATCTACAATGACGTCAGTGGAGTGCCTGGGCAAGCTACGTAATTATTCTTTTTGTAAAAGAAAAGAGTTAAAATCTTTTTTAAAACTTTGTAGAGAAAAACATACTGTTACAGCCTGCACTTTCAGTTCGTACAGTACAGTATGTACTGTACTGTACGAGCTGAAAGTGTACCTGAGGTTGACAGCGGAAACCTGTTTAATAATTCCAGAGCCCCATTTCCTTACTGCGCATAGCCCGGCCATGACTTGTGAAACGTACTATACCTCCAGAGCACAACGGTTTAGAAATTAACCTTGATTTTTGCACATGCGTTGATTGAGCAACTTTTGTTATAAGAGCTACTAGTAGCAGTAGTGACGAAGAAATGATAGAAAATTTGGAAAATTTAGAATTTTTACAGCATTTTAATAATCGAATTAGACGAAATTGGATTAAAAGAAGAAATGACGTAGAAAGTCTTGACAAGTTTGTTTGTTGATATTGTTTACAAAAGGACACTAAAGGTAAATTGGTTGACCAAATCGGCTATAAGTTATCAGCTGAAAGTTTGAGAAATTATGCAATAACTCCTTCGAAACAGATACTTCAGAAATCAAAACAGAATCTGGATTTTTATCGAGTATCGTTTCCGCTACTGTTATATTAGATAAACCTATGTGAAACAGTATAAGATTAGCCTAAATATTTTCAAATATACCATATAATGAATAACTAATGCTAATTGAAAGAACTAATATAAAATATTTACCTGTAATATATTAAGAAGCACTATCACACGCATTTTCGAGTGGCTGTGTTAATGCCTCCATTGATAGCGATCTTCCTCCAACCGAATAAATGTCTTTGTTTATATTTAATCCACCGCCAGTTTTAAAAACTCAATCTTATTTTTAGCTTCCGATCGCTTTCTTATTAATTTCTATAACAATCCCAAAATTGCTTCATTGTTCATACTGTTATTTCTGGGATTCCATCAAATTCTTTCTCAATTATTTTCCAGGTTTCTTGCTTTTCTTTTATTGTTATCGCATTAGTTTTTATTATTTTTGACAACAGAAATATATTTTTCCGTTAACTGCAATAACATCTCTCTTTAGAAATTAGTGAAATTACGTCTCTGATTTATTTCTCTCTCTATTTTTCTTAAGCATATCACATGATTTGTGAAGGCCAATCACATCGCTTGTCTCAAACAGATTGTCATTTAATCTCGTAAACAGTAGTATTCGGAAGGTAACCCAAGAGTTCGCGTACTCGAGGGTTAATATTCTTCCTGAATACTGATGAGAGTTAACCTTGCATCTGACCCAAAGTTAGAATTTACCTTGAGTTGACTAACTTGTCATTTAACTCGAGATGGTGAATACGGCTGTAAGAGTCGATACAGACCACAGGAGGTCGGTACAAACCACTTTGGCAACTACTGATCAAGATATTCAAATACATATACATCTACAGTACATAAGTTAGACCTATCTAGTAGGTGAGAGCAGTTGAAATTGCACATGGTAATCTGCCAGATAAGCTGGCAGTGACTGCAGGATTAACAATAATTTTCATATATTTCAACAAAAAGAAACACACAAAAACTTAAAATACAACATGCTTTTTAAGAATTAATATATTTAATAATTGCAAATTTGTACGTTTTAATTTAGTTTATAACTATTATATATTTTTTAGGGAGAAAAATAAATGAAATTAGGGATAAAATGACTGAAACTGATTAAAGGGGGAGGAAACTTTTAGGGATAACTATTTAGGGATAAAATTTTAGGGACTTTTAGGGATAAAATGAATGAAACTGATTATAAAGATGTTTGAAATGTTATAAAAGAAATGGGATAGTGTAGAATGTAAGTTTTGCAAAAGAAGTGCTTAATGCAAGGTATCATCAACATTAGAAATATACAGGAATACCTCGATTATCGCGGTTTCGATTATCGCGATTTTCGAATTATCGCGCACACTTTTAGGGATAAAATGAATGAAACTGATTATAAAGATGTTTGAAATGTTATAAAAGAAATGGGATAGTGTAGAATGTAAGTTTTGCAAAAGAAGTGCTTAATGCAAGGTATCATCAACATTAGAAATATACAGGAATACCTCGATTATCGCGGTTTCGATTATCGCGATTTTCGAATTATCGCGGTTTATAATTTGATACCAAAATTCCAATTATTGCGATCCAAATTCGAATTATTGCGGTTTCGAGATGTAGCCCACTACATATGTAACAAAAATTACATTTACCCTCCAAGTATTCTCTTAAAGCACTTTGTTTTTATCCGAAGGCACCTACTCACTGCTCATCAGTAACTGTCAGCCATTGCCTGAAGTAAATATGTACAAGGCCAGCTTAAACCCGGGTAAGCAAACAATGCACCGTATCGGGGCACCTTAAGAAGGAGGGCGCCAAAATTATCATTCATGAAGCACTGTCCTGGACCAGTGCATGAAGCACTGGTCCAGGAAATGTTGGAAGCACTTAATTGGAAAATACATTCACATGCGGCTTACTCGCCAGACTTGGCCCCGTCCGATTTTCACTTATTTGCATTTATGGGGCACGGATTTGCTGAGCAGTGCTTCACTTCCTACAAAAATGTACGAAAATGACTTGATAACTGGTTTGCCTCAAAAGAAGAACAGTTTTTTTGGCATGGCATCCACGCATTGCCAGAAGGATGGGGAAAATGTATAACTAATAAATGGCCAATACTTTGAATAAAATACTCTTAAACAATTATCATATGATGAATGTGTACTTTTTACTAAAAAATTCCGGTTTCATATTTACATACCTGATAAACATGTGTGTGCTAGACAACAGCTGTGGATGAAAGAAGGTTTTCTGTCGGGTATGTGTTGAAGTTGGATTTGGTGCCATCTGCTGCATGTCACCACAGAGTCTTTTGACGAACTCTGCTGGACAGGTAGGATGTGTAGCAGTCGGCATTAAAAATTCTCCAGGCAGTCGCAGTATGGTACCATATACCATCTCGATACATGTTGTACCTAAGTCTGCCTTGAATACTGAGCATAATCCCAATAGTACAATCAGAGGCTATTGACCCAGTGCTCGGTCATTTTGCTTATCAGAGCTGCTTTCAATGGTCAGTACAGGCATTCGATGATGCTGTTTGCTTTTGGGTTGAAGTCTGTGGTTCGCACCTTGGTGGTTCCCAAGAGATTGGTCAGCTCGATAAATAGTTGCAACTCAAACTGTCGTCCTCTGTTCGTTTAACCCGTAAGGGTACTCTAAAATGGGCAATCCATCCAGTCACAAATGCCCAAGCCACCATTTCAGCCATTATGTCCTTGATGGGGATGACCTCTGGCCAATGTGTGAATCTGTCCGGCATCCTAAGTGCATAGGTGAATCCGTATGACAGTGGAAGAAGACCAATAATGTCTATATTCACATGTACAAATCTTGACTCTGCCACAGGAATTATGCCAAGGGGACTGGAAGTGTGGCGATTGATGTTTGACATGGTATGCAGATCTTAGCCCAACTGTTTATATTGGCATTGATTGAAGGCCATACAAACTGCTCCCTTATGAGACGATTCGTGGCATGAATTCCTGGGTGTAATAAGTTGTGCATTGCCTGAAATACTGTAAATCTGTGTTCTTTAGGAATGTATTGTCTCGCCTTCTGTGTTGAACATCACAGTATAGTTCTGTTTCTTCTTCAGGTAGGATAATTTTCTTTAACTGTAATGCTGACAGCTTCTTTAACAGTTCTGTTAGCTCTGCATCCTGATTCTGGGCTTGAGCAATGTCATCATAGTCAACAACTGGCAGTGCTTGTACTGACACAATTCGCGAGAGAGTATCTGCAATAGTATTCTCAGAGCCTTTAATAAACCGAATATCAGTCGTAAACTGGGCTATGGAGTTTAACTGGGTATTATTGTCTTGGGGAGTTTTTGCCAGCTCTTTGCTGAAAGGTGAAAATTAGGGATTTATGATCTGTCCATATTTGAAACTGGCGACCTTCCAGCATATGGCGAAAATGCTTGATTGCAGCAAATGCTGCCAAGAGTTTTCAATCATAGGCACTGTAGGCTTTCTCGGTTTGCAAGAGCTTCTATGAAAAAACCAAACGGCTCGACATTGTTTCCAGTAATCTGATGTAGTGCACCTCTGATTGCGAAATCGGATGCATCCATGCAAAGTGCCAATTAAATACTTAATAAATTATCATTTAAATTAAAAACTTAATGCCTTGGTGAATTAAATTTAACAATCTTCATAGTTTATATGCCATAACTTATTTGTCGAGCTAATTTTATATTTTTCGAGATGGATGATTTTTGATTTCTATTAAAACAACCTTTTTCACGCTTAAAATTCTTAATTTTTGACATCTATTTTTAGAGTTATTATTGCAATAATAATAACTTTTATCTAATATGATAATTCATTTAAAAATGTTTCATATATGAAGAGGTTCTCCTGAATTCAGGTGGTGAGTTCAGGTAAATATAATATCAGGTGAATACAGTTCCCAAGGATTGAATGTACATAACATAATTAACAAAATATTCTAATGCAGTGACTACAACTCACATTTATATTTACAGTGGATTTTCAATTTTACGAACTTGTACAGATTCCCAAAAAAGTTCATAAATGGGAACGACATTAATTAAAATTAGGAACTTTTTGAGGCCAATTAAATAGTTCGTTAAAAAAAATAAAAGTTCTGCCTTTTTTTAAAATTTATTTTATCAATAGTATTATATTTAAAAACTTAAGATTCACAAATTTGATTTACTAGAATCTTACTTACTTACTTTCATTAAAAATATACCTAGCTGTTATTCATAGCATTTAGAATCCATGAAAGAGTTATCAGGAAGAAGTAAATAAAGTAATTTTGTTTGTCGTTATCTAAGCCTACTTGGTCTACTTCAAAGTTGATATTTGAACATCAATGCATTTGAAGTAGACTAATTATTTTAACAAACAAAATTACTTTACTTACTTCTTCCTGATAAACCTTTCCTGGATTCTATATGCTATGAATAAGCAGCTAGGCATATTTTTAAACAAAATATTCAGACAGTGAACAACAGGACAAAGATAACAGCAAATGATTAATTCTACCACCACCACTAGGATTGCTGGTCAACGACACTACAAATTGCTTCACTGAAGTTGGACTGCTTAAGATAATTAAAATGTAACAACACAAGTTCAAGCGAAAGACTGATATCTTTATTTCCTAAAGATCTTTCAGCTTAAAAAAGCCATCTTCAATAGGAACAAGTAAAAGAATTACAAATGGCCATTTTACTTGTTCCTACTGAAGATGGCTTTTTAAGCTGAAAGATCTTTAGGAAATAAATATATTAATCTTTCGCTTGAACTTGTACTGTTATATTTTAATTATCTTATAAGAAGCAGAAAGTATTTTGAATTTTATTTGAAGTAAAAGTATGGACTGCTTAATATTCTACTCAGTTTTGTGCTGAATAATATTTTACATCATAATCTTAAATATTTTTTTAATTAAGTGTATTACTCTATAAGATTAAGAGTAATGCAGATAAGCCATGTATCTGCTTATCTATATTACTCTTTAGTGCTTTAATCATTAGTGTCATCTAGTAATATTTAATATAGAAAAAATGAGCCACAAAAAAAATAGAAAAATCTCTGTTTTAGATTTTAAATTAAAAATAAACACATCTACCACAAAATACATAGTTACACAGATTTAAATAATAAATTTTGTGGTTACAGATATTCAGTTTACAAAGATTATTGGAAACTTAAAAACTGTTTATTAGGTGAAAATTTGTAAATCAAGCTTATTTTCCATTAATTCTAAAATAAAAATTTTTAATTGATTCCTGGATACCAAAAATTCACCCACCATTTTATTTATTAATGTTAATGCATTCCAAAAGATTAATATAAATATTATAAATGCTGTAATACAATAGTTTATGATAGTTATTGCTTATTTCTTCTCAATAGATTCTGAATTTCAAAATCACTAAGTGCCAATTGATCTTCAAATTTAAGCATAATACAGCAATAAACATGCCAATCATTGCAATTTTACTTATTAATTAAAAATATAAAATTTTCATCAAATATTGCTTTAATTCTCAAAAATCTTTATTCAGCTAAATTAAGGATAAAAATAAATTCAATTTCTGAAGTTAATATTTTTAATTTTATTTATTAATATTCATTAATTATAGATTATGGTAATTAATTTAATAAAACTAATAAACATAAAATAATTTACTTATTTAAACAATTACATTAGTTACATTTATTATATTCCAACATAACAATAAAATACTGTTTTATTTCAAATTTATATGTTGGATAAAAAATATATTAGAGACTTACATAATTATCTAGAATAGTGTGTAATCATTGTTTTATGAAGTTAAATAGTTTACATAGTTGCAAAATCATTAAAAAATACATAATGCTCATTATTGATATAGTACTATATCTCCCCAACTTACGTAAATTCAACTGTATATAAAATATTCTGTAATTGGAAGTAATAAGTTTGAACATGTTAGTTGACATTATTAAAATTTCATATTACTTAATTTATTTGTTTTGTGCATTGTCAATCTTAAATATCATATTACTGATATGATATTGTTTCATTTTCAGTCAGGGAACAATATGGAACCATAATGTTGTATAGATGCAATCATTGTAGTCACCTAGTCTTGAGAATTTTTAATAAAAAATTACTTTTCAACTTGCATAAAATTTGATTTGCATAAAGTTCCAAAAAAACATAACCCTTACATAAGTTAGGGAATGGCTGTATGTGCCATGTGTCAGATTAATATTGGATTCTGTAACTGAAAGCAGAAGTGAATTTTGTATTAAAATCAGTGATATACACAGTAAACTTAATGTATTTGATATAATCAGTAAAGAAAATGAGCAAAAAAAGCATTAATTTAAACAAATTAACAGTGGATAATTCATCAATGATGAAATAATTTCTTCACAAAAGTAAAAATTATTTTTGCAAAACAAAAAGTGATATAGATTTACGCTCTTTGTTAAATTGAAAAAAATCAAACTGAGAGATATCTGTAATAAAGTTAATAAATCAATATAAAACTTCTTACCTCATTTAAAAAGATAAAAATACCAAGCTTAGCTAATAAAGCAATAAGCAAAAGCACTTTTAGTATTCCTTCATTAGATGAATATAAAAAAATGATAAAAAAAAAAATTCAAATTATTGCCTTTGCTATTCTTCTATACTCATCTGACAGAAGATTATCTGAAAATACTTTTGTTTATTGCTTTATCAAAGTTGGTTTTAGTTCAGTTTGATATTTGTTTTTATATATAATAATAATAATAATAAAAGTAATGCAATAATTTTCACTAATTTTATATTCTCTTATAGGCAAAAGAAAGTTAGTAAATATTTTGCAATTTTAATATTCTGACTATAGATGATTAAAAAATTATTTAAAATAGGGTCTATGAGAGATTGGATAACTAAATTCTTAATTAAAAGATGAGACAGTGAAATTTCTATTAGTGAAATTGTCAACATTACAAATATGATATAAACTCCACAGTTTATTAGTCTCATTATTTATTATATATATTTTCAAGAAATATACAATTAAGAGTTTATATTTTTCATATTACTTATGAAAATGTAATATAAATACTTTCTAATGTATTCTTGTCTTTTAACTTTTTATGAAAGAATATATTTTTAGTTTGCTTTCATATAAATATATAATATAGTAACAACTTTCTAATAATTATATATTTCTAATACTTTAAATATGAAAAACTAATATATTAAGATTAAAAATATATGTAAAAAGTAATAGAATAGATCAAAATTTCTCAGTTTCAATAGGAAAAAAATTTTTTCTATAGTTTTATATATATATAATAGGTCCTTGACTTAAGAATTTAATTTGTCAAAAAAATTTCTGCATAAATTGAAAACTTCATAAGTCCAATGCTTAAATTTCATATACACAAATGAATGCATTAGAAAACAAAATGGTCAAATGAAATTTATAATGTACTTCAAACATAAACAAGTAAATATTGTCCATAAGCATTATTTTTGCAAAAAAGTAAATTGTTTAATGAATTTTTCATTGGCATTTTATGGAAAAATCAGTAAAAATAAAAATATTTATGCATCCACACATCTCTGAAATCACATAAGTTAAAACTGCATAAGTCAGGGATCTATTGTATATTATAATTAAAATTTTCATTTAAAAACAAAATAAACTTTTAAATTAAAAATAAATTTATTGTGGGCATTTATCAGGTATCTGTTTGGTAGCATCTGGGCATTTATCTAGGCATAGGTGAAATCTTGTAGGTGGGGATCAGGTATCTGTTTGGTAGCATCTGGGCATTTAGCTTCTGATAGTCGCCTACAAGGCGGATACCACCAGACGGTCTAGCTACAATGTGTAGGGGAGATGTCCAGCAGCTTTTCGATGATTTTGTGCTTATCTTTATTTTCTGAAAAACTAAGATATCGTCTAAATATGCAAAGCAAAATGGTAAGCCGCCCAAGATCTTGTTGATAAATCTCTGAAACGTTTGTGTTGCATTGCAGAGACCAAAATTTAAGAGCAGAAATTCAAATAGCCCAAAAGGTGTAGTTATGGCTGTTTTGGGAATATCTTTTTCGTGCACCAGAATAACGTGGTATGCCCTAAATATGTCTAGCTTGGAGAAAATGATTTTGCCATATAGGGCATAGGTGAAATCTTGTAGGTGGGGATCAGGTATCTGTTTGGTAGCATCTGGGCATTTCTGATAGTCGCCTACAAGGTGGATACCACCAGACGGTCTAGCTACAATGTGTAGGGGAGATGTCCAGCAGCTTTTCGATGGGCGGCAAATACCTTGTGCTACCATGAATTCAAATTCTTTCTTGACTTCCCCCAAGATCTTTGGGTTAATCCGTCTCGGTCTACTAAACACAGCGGGTCCTACAGTTTGGATATAATGTTGCATTGAGTGTTTTATTTGTTTGAAGTTCGGTGTAAGGGTGATTATTTCAGGATAATTCTTTAACAATGCTAGATATGGTGAATGTTTGTCTATCACTTTGATGGCTATCTGATTGGAAAGTTTGGTGTTGCCTATGATGCTGAAGTTGGTCACTGAATGAATCAGTTTTTGACCTTTTAAGTCCACAAGCAGGCTGTAGTATTGTAAAAAGTCTGCACCTATAATAGGTGTTGTAACTTGCCCAATGATGTATTTCCATTGAAAACTCCGGTGGAGCCCAAGGTTAAGATTAAGTAACCGTGTTCCAAACATTTTGATTTGAGATTTGTTTGCTGTGTACAGTATGTGCAATTCTGGTATCACATTGTGCCTGTTTTTTGATAGTGGAATACATGATACGTCGCTACCAGTACCTATAAGCAATCTGCTATTTGTGCCTTTGTCGTAAATGGATAATCTATAACAAGGGCTAGACCTCGCATCCACTGCCATTCAGATCGGATTGAGTGGCAGCAATTACTTGTTTCCCTGTTGATTAAATGTGCACAGTGCCCTACACTTATGAGCATTTGCTCCAAAATGATCATGATAGAAGCAATACTTGTCTGATTTGCGTTCTATCCCAGTGTGGTCTTGACGCTGTTTATGCTCTGTGTTTGATCGTGTTCGTGTGCTTTTCCGACTATGAGACCTCTCTCTCGACAGCCGTTCGATTTGTTATGTTAGTTGTTCTACTTGCTGGTGCAGATCAGCGATGTCTGCCTGCATGGCTGCAGCGACCATAGGAGGGTTCCAACAAGGAAGTAGTATACACAGCAATGTTTTCTATGGTGATCTCATGAATTTTGTCTGCAAGCACCATTAGCTGGGACAGGGTTTTTGTGGAAGCGGATAATATAGAATGTACGTTTGGGGGAGATGTTTCATCCAAAGATTTTTCAAGAACTCATCAGTAAGTTCTCCTGGCGAGCTCCCTCATCTGTCTTAGCAGGAATGAAAGTTTGTTGTCTTCAAGCTGCAATTCACTTAGAAGCTTCTTTACTCGCCAATTTTCTGATTCTGTGAATTCATGAATCAGACGTTCTTTTAGTGTTTCGTATTTTCGGTCACTGGGCGACTGGAAAATGATGTCGCTTGCATGTGTAAGCGAATCCGTGTCGATAGATGCCACTAAACTGGCATACTTCGTTTCATCCACGGTAATGCCAGATAAACAAATGCAGCTTCAACTTGCACAAACCAGAGTTAAATATTGTTGCACCAGAATTGTGGAAGTTTGAATGCTATTCTATTAATCTGCCCACGGTTGAGTTTAAACATTTCGTTGTTCTGCATTGTTACAAGGTTACCCCTTTCAAATCTGGATCGAATTACGATAATTGTACGGCCCAGTTGATATTAGGGAAGATAATTTCAATACTCTCTCTCTTGCGAATCTACACAAGTAAAAGGCACTTACCATTGTTCTAGTGATTTCCCAGTGGAAAATCAGATGCAAGAGCAGGATCTTGTTCCACGAGGTAATACAGCTATCCAAGTCCATCCAAAATAAATCACATTTGGGTGACCACTGAAGTGTACTAATAATATATATGTTACATATATACTATTAAATACACAACATATTTTATTATAATACACAATATATACAAAACTTATACATGACGAGAATTTGATTCACGTGGGGCCCAAGTAGCAGCGTGTAGAAACAGTCCAGCTTGTCGAGAGGTCAGAGCAAAAAGTGACATCAGTTGGGTTCACCAGCCGGCTGCTCTCCATGTCATGCCCTCTCGCAGTGGTCGCCACAGGTTTAGAACTAAGAGCACACTAGAAAAAGCAGCTGTTAAATCTAATGACACACCTAACACTAATAATGATAGTAAACAGTGGATAAGTGATGGCACGTGAAATGCAATACAATTGTGAAAAGACATAAACAGGATTTCAACAACCAGAAACAAATCAAAGATATAAAGAAAAAGGCAAAGAAATTAGAAAAAATGTCAGAGAGATAAAAACCAGTTTATAAGCAAATTTGCAGAGAAATAGAATTTCATAAAAATATAAATGAAACCACAGATCTTTTCTTAAAAGTGAAACAAATCACAAGAAAATTCTCATCTGAACACACAACAATTAGAGATGAAAATGGACAATTGCTAACTGACTGCAAAGATATTAAAGAACGGTGGAAGGAATATTGTGAAAAACTTTTTAAAGATGATTTTGTGAACACTCATGATAGTGAAGCTCCAACATTCAACTTAGCACCTGACATCACTTTAGAGTAGGGGGTTCTTAATGTTTTGATGACTCCAGACCCCCAATAGATTGTCCAATATGGTCCCATATCCCCTTCACTTGACTGTCGAAATAATCATCACCATTTCTTATATTACTTGCCAGTATGACTTCCAAATATGTCAACAGCTTGAATAATTATTGTATTTTAGAGATCGAGTCCCATACCCCAATGGATATGGATACCCCTGGTTAAAAACCCATCTTAGAGGAAGTAAGATTTACATTAGAAAGAGTTTGCTCTTTCTAATGTAAAATTAAACAAAGTGCCAGGAAAAGATAACATTGTTATTGAAATGATCACATCACTCAATGAAATTGGAACCAAAGTAATGCTCACAATCTGCAATAAGATTTGGAAAAGTTGTAAATGACTTGATGACTGGACTAATTCAGTCTATATTCCTTTTTATAAGAAAGGAGCTAAAGATTGCTGTGAAAATTATAGAACAATTTCACTTATTTCTCATGCTAGCAAAGTAATGCTAAAAATTATTCTAGAACATCTAAAGTCTTATCTGTTGCCTTAAATTCTGCAAGAACAGGCTAGCTTTATGCCTTAAAGAGGCACAAGAGAGCATATTCTGAATATGCAACAAATCATAGAAAAATGTAGAGAATATAAGTATCCTTCCTATAATACGGTAGGTAGATAGGTTCCTGAAAAACACATTTGTTGTGTGAAACCATGTTATATGAGGACCTGGAGCCAATACAAAAAGTAGAGTTATGTTCCAAAACAAATTAAAAAAAATTCCACATAAGAAACTTAATTTTTATTAAGAATATTAATAACATAAAACAAAAAGAAAGAAAAAAAATATACAGCCTATGTGAGATTCATTTAATTATATTTTCTTTACCACTGTTTCATTAAAATCAGAATGTTTTCTTCTTTAACAACAACAACTTCACTTTCTGAACTTTTTTATGCATTTAAAGTTTCTATATCTTCTGCTCTCTTTACAAAATCTGTAATCTAACACACTACAGCCTGATAGAAATCAATCGTTCCTTAACATACAACCAACAAAAATTTATGAATAAAACAGTTTTCCTTCGGTCAGGAATAGATCTATCGGTGAAGTCCGATGTCGGTTCCAAATTAATATAACTGCCTGAAGAATCAATCTGCTTGTTGGCCTCGGTGGTCTAGCGGTATGACGTTGGGACGTTAGCCCAAAGGTCCCCGGTTCGATCCCGGGCTGAGGCAGATTTTTTCTTCTTCAGGTAAATTAGTCAAAATTCCTGTTTAATTTATAATTAATAGATGGCGCCACTCGTTGGCTTAGTAATTTCTATAGTTTATCTAAATTTATTTCGGTTTAAAATTCTGTTGTGTATCTCAAGGGTTAAATTTGGCAAGTTGTTTGGATTTATTTGGATTATAATTCCCTTGAAGTTTGTATTGTATATTTGATGAATAAAAACTTATTTTTATCCAAGATCTGAACATTTGGAACATAAAATACTCAGTTATTGCCAATTAACTCTATTTCAAATCAAAATTGAAAATAGACTGCATATCATCCCTCTCGTGGCAAACTAACGAAATTGCATTTATGATTAATTTTAGCAAAGTATTTCCCAATGATTGCATTTTATGTGGGTATTGTGTGTCCCATGTATGGATTTAAAATATTAATGAAAATGTTTTGTATTGTACGAGAGTAAATATTATTTTCTATATGTACAAATAAATGACAAGTAAAAACTATGTCATAGAAATACCATGTTATATGAGGGTTTCCGCAATTTTCAAATCATGTTAGAACGAAACTGTGTTGTAGGAGGCCATGTTATAGGAGGGATACTGTATAATGGAAACACTTACATCTGTTTTCTTGATTGCAGCTAAGCTTTTGATTGTGTCAGATGGCCAAAATTGTGGACTATTCTATCCAACATGGGAACATCACAACATCTGATCACTCTAATTAGGAATCTGTATGAAAACAGCAAAGCCAAGATCAGGATCACTAATGATCTCACAGAATCTGTCAATCTGGAAAAAGTGTTCAGCAGGAATGCAGCTTGAGTCCATACTTTTTAACATCTATGGCAAATAGATAATTAAGAAAGCCACAGAAAACTGGGATAGTGGCATTTCTATAGGTGACAAAGTTCTGTTACCTGTGATATGCTGACAATACAACTCTCCTGGCTGCAAAAGAAGAAGAATTATTTATTTTAATTAACAAAGTAAAGAATGTCAGTAACAACATTGAGTTAAAAATCAATAGAGGAAAAACTGAAATAATGATTATTGATATACCTAATAATAATCAGAATATTATCAATCAATTAGCAGAATACATGTAGTAGATAGTTTTATTTATCTTGGGTCCCTGTTGATGAACATAGGCAGTAACACAGAAGAAATCAAAAGAAGAGCAAGAATGGCAAAATTGGTGTTAACACAATTAATAAAGATCTGGCAATGTTTCAACATACATGTAGATATAGTGGTGTAGCTACAATGTTGCAAGTAGTGCCACTGCAGCAGGGCCCAAATTGGAAAGGGGTCCAGTTCTGACAAGGATGCAAAAGCAATAGTTCACCAAGATTAGTAGAAACAATTTTGTCTTAATCTATTGTTTGAACCAAGGATGGGCAACCCGTAGCTCTCGGGCCACATGCGGTCTGCTTCGTACAAAATATTACAAAACAAAAAAATTAAAAAATCCCTTAACCGATAAAATGAAATACGGATTTTTATAGTACCTTTTCCAGTAAATATAGAAAATGCGCCAAATAAATTTCTAATAGATTCATAATTTAGATTTGAAAGATACTTCTGAAGAAAAAATTTGTTAAATTCTTATAAAACTTTTATCAAAGAAAATGAGTTTCCCAACTTAAGGAAGCAAGCAGAAAAAATTCTATCATTATTTTCTATAACTTATGTATGTGAATAGTTTTTTACGCCACGACTTAGTGAAAAATAAAACAAGAAATCGGCTAACAGACTCGCATCTCAAAAATAATTTAAAATTAGCAGTGACTAATATTTGACTAAATATATTGGATATATTATGTTAGCATCAGTTCCAGAAGTTGC
Organism: Olivierus martensii; assembly: GCA_000484575.1. NCBI lineage: Eukaryota > Metazoa > Arthropoda > Arachnida > Scorpiones > Buthidae > Olivierus > Olivierus martensii. Next base: position 86,951 of record AYEL01080189.1, read on the forward strand.
ATTAAATATACCTACATTCAATATATGAATAAATAATTGTGATTTATGTGATTTACCTGCATTTTTTTTCTTTTTTCTCGTGTGCAGCCCGCATCAGTTCAAAAGTTTTAAATGTGGCCCTTACATAGAAAAAGGTTGTCCATCCCTGACAAATAAGGATCTGGCCCAATAAACTGGACTAGACCCTTATTTGTCAGATTGCAGATGGTGTTTTTCTGATGCTATATAATGCAATGTTTTAAATAAATTAACAATATCCGGATTTATTTTGAAGGAACTAAAGTTAAGTATTTTAGTGATAGATATGTTTTATAAAATATCTGATTATAAATATATACTGTATTTAATAAATAAATGTTGTTCAGGATCGTTTGACATCCAAATGTTGCTAAATGGTTTTATGACTTAATTTATTATTGCTGCCAACTAAGGGAAAGTCTCTCCATCCTTGGACCTCCCCCCAGACTCTTTCAGTGACATTCGACCATTTGGTCACATGTGGTTATCTGTGCATTACTTTAAAATAGTTAACCATTGCCGTGTATCAAATTATTTTTATATTTCTAAAAAGTATGAAGTACATGCTTTACCGAAAGATTCAAAAGTAAGTATTTTCCATTTAATAATTAATGTATCAACTTTATTACATCTATATTATTATTTGTATTGTAACTTTTTTTGTTTTGGATAAAAAAATATTAATAGGGATGATCTTCCATAAGACGAAATGGAAATAGGGATAGAAATACTTGGAAAAACTATCTTCTGTGCGATATACTTTATTATTAAATTTATAAATAATTATCCATGAATAAAAAAAAGTTTAAGTAGTAGTGCAAAAAGGAAATTACTTACAGATTCTGCATGTATTTTACTTTTTGAAGAAAAAAAATGAAAATTATTTTAGGGAAGTTATTAAAATAAAAAATGAATTTTTATTCTTAGATTCAACAGTGCAGGTGCTATTATTTTAGCTGTAAACAGAATAAAATTTTTCCAGGGGGACATTTTATATCCTGCACCAGGGCCCACATAACTCTAGCTATGCCACTGTATAGATAGAAAAAAATGCTTAATGAGGAGTCATATTTCCAATATTCATGGATGCCTCTGAATGCTGGACATTAAAGAAATCAGACCTATGTTAAATTGACATCTTTGAAATGACATGTTGGAGAAGAATACTTAGAATTCCTTGGACTGATAGACAAACCAATCAGTCCATAATCAACAAATTGCAAATTAAAGACAGGTTGAGCATAATAATAAAATATCTAATAATGAAGTTTTTTTTGGCATACTATAGGGTTGTTCAGAAAGTAATTTTGTTTTTTTTTTCTTAAAAATGAACGACAATTTTTTTATAGTATATAAATATTTTATTTAATTATATATTGACCATTTTGATCCAATACATGTTACCATCTTTCTGGTAGTACATGATTTCATGCTCGTAGAATTTCTGATCTTTGACATCCTCAGTTAAACTAAGTGTTTTGCCATCTAAAGAATTCTGTAAAGACCGAAAAAAGTAATAATCGGAGGATGCCAGATATGGCAAATATGATGGGTGTGGTAGTACATCCCATTCAAGCTGTAACAGCTGGCGAGTCATCAAACTTGTATGAACTTTGGCATTGTCATGGTGAAATACTATGCCTTTTCTGTTAATCAATTCTGGCTTCTTCTGTTTGATAGAATCACTCAATTTGTCCAATTGGTGGGAGTACACTTCTGAATTAATTGTGGAATTGTATGGAAGAAGCTAAAAAAAAAAAAAATAAATCCCTTGAAATCCCACCAAACAAAGAGCATCACTTTTTTGACGGATATCAGGTTTTGGAGTGTTTTGAGCCGGTTCATTTTTTTCGGCTCCATGATCACTTGCATTCAACTTTGTTGTAAACAATCTATTTTTTCATCTACAGTTATGATCTGCTTCAGAAAGGGATCATTTTCTTCACATTTGAGCAGCAAATCATAGATGTTGATGCGATGGAGCAAATCTTTCTTTGAGAACACGTGGAACCCAAATATCAATGTTTCAACTATTCGTGAATGGTTGTGTGAGGATCACGGAAATATGAACTATATTCGCGATGTATAAGAAAAATTTAATAGATCAAACAAAGAAATTGTAAAAAGGAGAAAGCTAAAAACATTGAACAAAAAAGCTGTAAATGGAAGGAAGAACATTAAGATTGAAAAGAAAGCATATACCAAATTGCACTGCTTGGTGCGAAACTCCATTCCCAGCGTCGTAAATCTCGAAAACAAAAAGGGATTACGTATCGTGGGCGAAGATCGTGCTTGTGCAGGTGTTCAGGGACTATCACAGTAGACCCCACCTGCAAAGGAAATAATAAACAATAGTCGAGAATGCATCGAAGCCCGGGAATTTCGAGTGAGACGTTTTGGACTCGATTCAGGGATGTTATAAAAAGGGGATCGACTGCCCCCATCGACGGAGAGAACGGGAAAAGAACGGCTAGGAGAAGGAAGACGTAACAGTTTTCATTGCCGAGGTTTCACAACCGCTGTCCCGTTCCTCCATCTGCACCGCACTAAAAGGGTCGGATCCCATACACAAGAAGAAAGATGTTCCCCCATTTTGAGCCATTCGTTAATGACGAAATTACCTCCAGAAGCTGTGCACCATTAGAAGAAGACCGCCAAGAAACCAAAGACTGGACGATGACAATTATAAATAGGTCCCAGTGCAGACAAAGATTTCATTAGGAACTCTGAACTATAAACAATTAGTGTTGTGCTCATGTAAAAGTTGTGTTAAGTCAAGATCCACCAAGAATATACTGTTTTATAAGGTATTTGTCCTCCCCTTTATGGATATGTTGTAATTCTCTCTCTCAAGAATAGATCCAAAATATTAACTGTACAAGCTGTTTATCGTTGTTTTCTTGAGCATCCTTACTCACAACTTTAACCCACATCATCTGCTAGGCAAACCCGCCTGTTTTGTTGGCATCGTTTCCAACAAAACCGACTGGTGTCAGATCCTGACGTTGTCCACATAAGGCTAAGGCCTGTAAAATATTATATCACGCCTCCTGGCGTCCCACAGTTGAATTAAAAAAATTCAATCTTGTAGCAATTTCCCATGTTGTTATTCAATGGTTTGCTTCAACTGATGTCTTTATTTTGTCTTCATCAGCTTCAACTGACCTTCCAGAACGTAGGTGCATCTTTAATATCGAAATTGTCAAATGAAATTTTGCAAACCAGTTTTGGCACTAGCATTCTGTTAACACATCTCCATACACTTCACATAACTTTTTTTCTTGCTTGAACAGCATTCTTACCTTTTTGGTAATAAAAAAGCAAAACATGTCGAAAAATCTATATTTTATTTTCCATTTTTGATAGGACACCAAAAAAAAAAAAAAAAAAAAAAAAAAAAAAATTTTTTTAAAAAAATTTTAAAAAAAAAAAAAAAACAACTGCACAGAATCAAAAAAATTTTTTATAAATATACCTTGAAATATCAGCTGTTAAAATTTATAATGACAATAAGCTTAGAATGAAACTGACGAGTAAAAATACAACTAACGCCACTGGTGGGAAAAAAACGAAATTACTTTCCGAACAACCCAATATAAGAAGAAATGGCTTGGAAAAACTTGTACTTCAAGGCAAAGTTATTAGAATTAGAGATTGGGAAAGAATTCTGACAAGATACATCGATACAGTTACTAGGATAATAGTGAAAACATTGGTGGAATCCATGAAGAAAATAGAGAATTATGGAGTACATTAATACATTCTTATCATCAAAATGATTTGTGAGATCACAATCCCCAAAGCAGGTGACCGATGATGATGATATACTGTACTACTAGTATTTTCCCAAAAAATATCTCTGCATAATATTTATTATTTAACTTAATTATTTTTTACAACAAAAAATAAATTAAATTATAAGATTAAAAACAGAGTTCTATAGTTAACAAAATAAATTCTGTATATTGACTGTAAATTATTTTATCAATTTAGTTTCTTATATGTTAATATTTCTATAAAAATTGTATTATTAATATTGAATAAATGAGATCTATTATAGACATGTTATGATGCTAATAACTTTGTTTTCTTTGTTACATATTGCTAGATATCAATTATCTATTTCATTAAAATATATTTTAATAAAATTAGATAATTACACTAAAAAGCATTTTATAAGATATTTGATTAGCCAATTTAAAAATTACCGTATGTCCAGATTATGCAAATATTGATAATTATATAGTACTTATTCTTTTAATGAAAAACTTTGAGCATTTCTGTTAATATGAGTAAATGGAATAATAAGATTTTGATATCTAGACATTCACCAATAAAATACACAACTAAATTTATATTTAGTAATGAAATTCTATGTAGAATTATAGATTTCAACCCCATCATTATTTGTAATTATTCATATTTTCAAAAGATTCAGCTTCTCTAGTAACAAGTAATGAATTTATTTCTATTAAGATTGCACATATTGTATAATTTTATTTATTTTTTAATATTAATTATATATACTTTTGTTTTTGGTGGAATATTCATTTACAGTGTTGATTTTATTTAAAATTTTTAAATCTGCCAAGATAGAAGAAAAATGATTTTGCACTTTCAGGTAAAATTGCTTTGCTGGATAAAATTAAAAGCCAGCCATTTATTCTTCAAGTAAAATTGCTTTGGCTGGATAAAATTAAAAAAGCACTATTTAAAATAAAGCTATCGTAGACTCGCTGATATAACTGGTGTACCAAAATCAAAAGGCCGTTGTAGACCACTGGTATAACTGGTATACCAAAATTTATCATAGCGCTTCTCCTACGTAGACTTGCTGATATAACTGGTGTTCCAAAAAATCAAAAGACAAAAGACAGACTAGACTTGATGCATTTTTGCAGAATTAAAATTTTTGAAATTGTAAAATTTATTGTGTATGTATTATTTTTTCTTCACTATTTATAGTGAAGAAAAAATAATAAAAATACATAATTCTGTATTTTGGTTTAATAAAACATTAAAATAGTACCTAATTATTATTTTTTACCTACTTGTGAGGAAGTTAACTTGGACCTGTCCTATTTTTATTTTATTATGCACTCTATTATTTATTTATGGTTATTTTCCTATATGCTAACATATTATATTTTAGTTTAAAAGTTAACTTACTTCCACACTCTCCGACATTGCTGGCAATCACGTGATACGGAATCGGAACCCGTATCCGGAAGAGCTATCCCGGTTAATGGTGTCCTCTTATCTACATAATGCTTACCACTGAACTGATATGTGAAAATAAGAATGATCCGTATCGGTATTTTTGTTCGATATATAAATTAATTGTAAAGATAATGACATGAATGAATTACTCTGTAAACTGATAACTTTGAACTTGTTACGTGTAAGTATGCAAATGAGCGAAGTGCGGGATTGTAAGTCACCCGTATAAAAGACCGACGCAGTCGACAAGCAGATAGAGGTGCTGAATTTCCAGACGTAGAATTGGCGAAAAGTGACATTTGAGTTTCTTGTAAGGATCGACTATTATTTGAAGTTTGTATCGGAGGTGGAGGTAGTAGAATTTAAATAGTATTTAAGGTTCTTTTCTTTGTGAATAATTGTTTGTTGAGATTTGAGTTAGATTAAACAAGTTTTGTTGATTAATTGATTGTTGCTTTATTATAGTTTCAATAAAGCATTTATTAACATTTTGTAAGTGTTTTTGAGTCTAATAAATTTATATTTTCTTATTATCTAACTTTTTTGAGTATTCTCTTCAATTTATTAGTGTAAGTTCTAACATCGTTTTTTGTTCTTTTTACTGCTAACACTTAATCGGTACTTTCAGTGTAAGTTCCGATATTTAGTTTCGTTTCGTCAGTTAGACGTTACGTTGTTGTTAGATTGTTTTATAATTACTTAGTATTAAGTTAGAACTTAGAAAAAGACCTGAGCTCAGGCCGAACTCTGGAATTTGCAGAGTCGCTAGCCGTTAGGTTTAGCTTATAATTGGAATTATTGCATTCGTTCTAATCCCCGACTCTGCATACTTATTTATTTACCTACGTATTATATATTTTATTTTAGAATTTATTATTAGTTCATTTAATTGGGGGCAGTCACTTAATTGGGCCAAAATGGATTAGTCCCAACGTGTCCCAATTAACGGAATCAACAGTATATATCTTTTGCCATGGAATAAACTATATATAGAATGAACTGAATGTTTTTTATTTTACAATAATAACAATAATAATAATAATAAATATAAATATAATTTACATAATATTTTCAGGAACATAAGCTAGAGAATGCTTTTATGCACAGTTCAGATATTCTCTAGTTATGTACATTTGATTTCTATAAATTTGGTTTCATGCACCTACATATAATAATTATAAGAATTGGGACTGCTATCTAAGGAGAACATTATAGTATATGACTTCAATCATATATCTATATCCAAGTGTGGCTATTGAACCAGCATGCATTGAACACTACAAGTTACTAATAGTTAGATTACCTGAAAACAAAACAGACCCTGGTATACTAAAGGATTTATGTTATATGATGACACAGAAGTCATATTTTACTTTCAATGAAAAATACTATATATATAGAATAAAGAGGAGAGATATATGAGTTGATAATTAGAAGAAAAGACAGACATATTATATATGATATTGAAAAGGAAGTTAGACTTTATAGATGCTATATGGATGATATCATCATCAACTCTTCAAAATCAAGACAATACAAATTAGATGATTTTAGAGTCCTTCTAAGAAGAGTAGAACACATTATAAGTGACCAACAAACTAAAATGAAATACAATGGATATTGAAGCAGGTAGAAAGAAGGGGGTTTTTCATGAAGAACTACTAAGAAGTTAAAAAAACAGATAAAGAGACGGACAGGAGTTACAAAGTAGTAGACATACATACACCATTGATACATTCAAAGAAAAAAATATAGAGACATGAAGAACTACTAAGAAGTTTAAAAAAACAGATAAAGAGACGGACAGAAGTTACAAAGTAGTAGACATACATACACCATTGATACATTCAAAGAAAAAAATATAGAGAAGAAAGTGAGGATTAACCTGTCCTTTTACAGGAGAAATACATTATTTAACATCATTGGGAACAATAAAGACTCTGTAGTTGAATGCAAAAACCAGGAGTATACGTTGTACCATTAAAAATTAAGGATTCCCGGATGGAAGAGAAATATTTAACTTATATTTCCAGAGCTTTTGAGAAAAGAATCTTAGAACATGTTAATGATATCCAATTAAATACACAAAAAAATGGCCTTGTCACAGAGAATGAATGCATGTGATGTAGAAATCAATTGGCAACAAGCAAAAGTGATTGAAGACCCAAAAAAAGGTAAAAATAACGGAGAATTTACAATTTATTGAGGAGAAAAAAAGTGGAAAATGTTATAAATAAAATACGTGTTTGTATAATCAATCCAGCATGGAGATGGTAACCAACAGAAGCAAAAGAAAATATGAAATCAGACTGTTTATAGTTTTTAGTGTATAATGAAATATTTTTATAACATTGGAATTGTTAATAATCGTTAAAAAAATCTTGGTATGAAAATTTTCTAACAAATTCTTAATATAAATATAAAACATTTATGTAGCTTTACAACTATGAGATTACAATAATACAATAAGCTGATAAAAATGTAATTTTGTTAAACCTTAAAAGCTCTTAAATAATTATCTATTAATGTTTAAAAATGTATTTAGCAACTTAAAATTATTGAATTCATGTATAAATATTCAAATTTTATATAAGAAATGATATAACCAATAAAATATTATTATTAGAAACCACATGTGAACTTTCAAATTTTTTAATTGTTTTCTTTAGAGTATAGAGAATTTTCTCACTATAAATTTTATTTAAAGTTTTTTTATTAAGATATTATATAACTGAAGAGAGCCCTGTAGTTGAAGTGAAAGTGCTTTTATTATTTATTTTTACTTAAAATACTAAACTTGCTTTGGTTTTAGAACCTGTTTTTGTGCTGTTGATAATTTTCTTATAATACAGGATAAGAAGTCATATATGAACTTAAATTTTACATCCTATGCAAGATTTCTGTGATGGAATTTTAATAAAGTTACATATTTTTATTAATATAGTACATATATGTTGTTATTTTAACTATTTTTAAGAAAACCTACATATCTTTGATAGATATTTAGTGGATGTTAGCACAAGCCAAGATCATAACAGAGGAAGGAAAGAAAACCTACATGTTAGGACATATCTTTGATAGATATTTAGTGGATGTTAGCACAAGCCAAGATCATAACAGAGGATGGTTATGGTAACTTGTGATTTGAGTTGTACTCATTTATGGAGATAATGCTGTGTTTACTGTAATCAGTGTTTTAAGTTATATCAAAATGGCTCAATAAAAACAACAGAGTTAGAGGATAGATGTTAGTGTTTAAACAAAGATATAGTATTCACTAACTACAGTGTATTTCAAGATAACCTGACAGTAAATCACTACCATTGTTGTGAGTATTTCTATACAAAAGAAAATAGTCCCTATTTAGTTAAATTTAATATTATTTCTACACAAAGGAAAATAGTCCCTATTAGTTAAATTTAATATTAATATCTTAAAATATAAAAATGATATATTATCTATAATTTGTTGTTTTGGAAAATAAAATATTGAAATATTAAATTATTGAGATGATTTAAAAATATATATTTTATAATCACGAGATCAAAATTTAAGGAAATATTGTTATCATTATTATAGACAATGTCGTTATGTGGTTGTTATTTACAAATCACATATGAATACAATGTTACCTTTGGTGGTTCGGCTGTCATTATGTGGTTGTTATTTACAAATCACATATGAATACAATGTTACCTTTGGTGGTTCTGCTGTCAGGTTATCTTGAAACAGACTATAGTATGGAATTCTATAACACAATACACATTTAATGAAACAAAATATGGGTATAGAATTCATTTATTTATGGAATCCATACTAGTGGGCATTAGACCTTTGCTTAAACACTAACATCTATCCTCTAACTCTGTTATTTTTGCTGAATTACATTTGATATCACTTAAAACACTGACAACAACAAATACATCATCACCTCCATAAACAAGTATAACCCAAATGACAAGTCATCAAAACCATTCTCTGTTACAATCTTTGTTTGTAATAACATCCACCAAATATCTATCAAAAGTATATCTTAATATATTATTTTAATCAATTTTAAGAAAAATAACCTACAAAATTTATTTACTATATTAGTATAAATATATAATTTTATTAAAACTCCATCACAGAAATCTTATGCAGGACTTAATGTTTAAGTTAAAATATAAATTCTTATTTATATAAGTACAGATCCCTCTTTAGATATGTCAAATTCTGTTTTTACTAAAATTAATTTTTTATGATATTCATTCTTCATGTAATTGTTATTACTCTAGAATTCCAAATCATCATATTCATAAGAAACTGACAAAGATCTGTAATGAAAAAACTGAAAGGTATTTTTCTGCAGTGTTTAAAAAAATCTGGCCTATATATATAATAATGTTTCTTCATTAATCTCTATGAATATATTCATCTCTTCCTGTAACAGACTGCAGGTACTAAATCCATTAGATATATCTATTAAGATTATTCATATAAACATCAACATAATGTTTCACAGTACATTCAATTATTTGTCGAGTACATGGCTTTATCATCATTATTTTAACAATTCTGCTAACAATATAATCAAACAAATTTATAATTCTGTAATTCAGTTTTTATCTTACTCTTATCATAAACATATCTTAGATTCCATAACATACAATTGTCTTATCATTTGGTAGCGTAAATAACAATAGAATTTTATATTTATAGAAAGATATTAGTACCATAGTAATAAAGTCAAATTGAAGGAAATTTGTAATATATATTTGTTAAAAGTTCTATTCAAATGCTTGTAGATAGTAACTGATCAGGGTTGGATAGATCGAAACATTATTTTATGAAATTCATAAAAATACATAAATCAATAAAAGTTGATTAACCTGCTTAAAGACTTAAAGAAAAGTAATTTTAATGGAAGAGAAAAAGCAGAGATCATTAAAAGTAGAATTATATGAAATTAGGATATCTGTTATAAATTAGATGTGGTTGCTTGATTGATGATTTAAGAAAATAAAATAATAATATTAGTCAAGCTAGCCACATCTAAATGTAATAAATATCCTAATTTCTTACAACTGTATTTGGCTTATTTTTTTGCATATTAAATATTTTTGAAATATATATATATCCAATATTAATATTGCCTGAGAATTTTTAATGATTAATATCAGAGAATTTTTTAAAAATCTTCTTTTAAAAATTTATAAATATTATTTTATATATTGTATTGTCTGACAATGGATGCAATGATGCCACATCTGTTTTTGGCATTTAAAATTAATACTATAATTTTATTATATATAATTTTGAACTTTTACAGTTATTTTATATGAAAACACTATATTAATTTAATAAATACATATAAAAAAGTTCTGGTTTTACATATATATAAAACTAGTATTTTTTTGTGACAGTAGTGGTATAGAAACACCTATTTCTAAAATCTAGTTATGATATTCTACAGCCAATCTGCTTAATCAGATAATAGGAGTACTGGTGCCCAATATTTAACAAAAAAAGCATTATATAAAACTACCTGACATCTGCACATGCTGCTAGTAACACTAATAATTCAGCCATATTGATGTAATGATCTCTGTACCTTTGGCTTTACACAGAATATTTTCTGTCATCAATTCTAATTATTTTTTAGTTAAAAAATTCCTTTAGAAATGAATTTTCATTATCCCATTAAATACAATATATACTCTAATCAACGTGGATTCAGTTAGTACAGTTAATTTTTAGAACACTAGCCACACTGTATAAGGTAGTCTGTATGCAAGTAGTCCTCAACTTATGACACTTGCACTTACAAAAGGTGATGTATAGCATTTGCAAATTGATTTAAACCTTTAGCATGTACATTCAAATTTTCGGCTACAAACACAATGGATGCAATGATAGCATTTGCAAATTGATTTAAACCTTTAGCATGTACATTCAAATTTTCGGCTACAAACAATTTAACAAAATTGTGAGAAAGAGTAGTAAATAAACGAGTATAATATTGATATATTAAAATGAACTTATTTTCAAACGAACACAAATTTTAACAAAAGTCAGTGTTGAGAAACTTTCTTACTATGTTGCATGTATTGAGTAGAGATGCTTTTTGTAGTGTTATGTATGTCTTTGGATGTAGATCTAGTGTTTTGAGGCTTTTGTGTAATGTATTATTAATTATTATTATTAGTTTATTTACTACTCTTTCTCACCATTTTGTTAAACTGTTCATAACTTAAAGTTTGACTGTACATACAAAACGAATATACATAACTAAACTTATTAAGGTTGTACATACAAAAGATTTAAATAAATTCGCAAATGGGTTAAATCAATTTACAAATGCTATATCAGTATCTATGACTGGTCAGTGCAATTAATATGGGTTTCTTTCTCTAAACCAGGGCTGTCCAACTCGCAGCCTGCGGGCTGCATGTGGCCCAACATAAAATTATAAATTTCCATAAAACATTGATATTTTTATGTACTTTTTAATTTTTTGAAATTCACTGTATCATCATGAATGTTTGTTTATATCCCACTAATAAAGAAAAAGAAATTTGCTTCATTTTTTGTAATAAATATAAAAAATAATGAAGTTAATGAAGTTTTTACTATTTAAATACCTATCTACATTTCCTATTTTCATTCTCTAAAATATTTCTTATTTCAGTGATTAAAACTTCTTGACTACTCAATGATTTTTAAAAATTTCTTGCTCAAAAAGAAGTCTATACTATCCCTTTTTGCTTATTTGTCATAGTGGATATCATATATTGTACATTATTTACTAATTTTTTTGCTTAACAACCATTGTCAGAATTAATATATTTTGTGTGTGGTCCGAGATAAATTTTTTCTTCAAATGTGGCCCAAGGAAGCAAAAAGGTTGGACACCCCTGCTCTAAACCATTAATGATTTTTAAAAATTTCTTGCTCAAAAAGAAGTCTATACTATCCCTTTTTGCTTATTTGTCATAGTGGATATCATATATTGTACATTATTTACAAATTTTTTTGCTTAACAACCATTGTCAGAATTAATATATTTTATGTGTGGTCCGAGATAAATTTTTTCTTCAAATGTGGCCCAAGGAAGCGAAAAGGTTGGACACCCCTGCTCTAAACCATAGTCTGATATATAGAAAGCATCTTTTTTTTTTGTTTGGTTCTTATAGTTTTGTGTTCATTATTTTTATTAAGATAATGTATAATGTCCTAACAAATATTAGTAATGAGATATCTATAAATTTTGGGAATTTACAACTTACAACCACTCTGACTTATGACTTAAGTCAAGAATTACTTGTATTTTGTTTCATATTTTATATTTCAGACATTTTTCTAATTTTATTACCTATTTTTTGAAATAACGAAATTTTGCTACATTATTCTATTGTTTAATTTATTATTTTCATTTATCAACTAGATGAAAAAATGATGTATTATTTTTAAACAAAATTACAAAAAGATTAATTTTTTTATATGATCAGTATTGGTAAAATTTTAAGTACAATTCATATAAAATTTAATTTTGATTATAAAATCCATCAATAAAAAAAATCATTAATATATAAATGCAAATTTCTTGAATATATAAATGCTTTTTAAAAATACAAGAAGTCCACAAAATAATAATTATTTATAACTAATCTTAAATAGCAATGAACAAAAAGTGAAATCATTATAATACAATACTTTAATCATAAATTTTTAAATAAAATATGACGCCTGCGGGCCGCATGCAGCCCAACATAAAATTATAAATTTCCATAAAACATTGACATTTTTATGTACTTTTTAATTTTTTGAAATTCACTGTATCATCATGAATGTTTGTTTATATCCCACTAATAAAGAAAAAGAAATTTGCTTCATATTTTGTAATAAATATAAAAAATAATGAAGTTAATGAAGTTTTTACTATTTAAATACCTATCTACATTTCCTATTTTCATTCTCTAAAATATTTCTTATTTCAGTGATTAAAACTTCTTGACTACTCAATGATTTTTAAAAATTTCTTGCACAAAAAGAAGTCTATACTACCCCTTTTTGCTTATTTGTCATAGTTAATGATTATATAAAATAAAAATTTAATAAAAATGACAGCAATTTTGCTAATTTAAAAATAAAATAGAGTGAATTTTAATTTAAGGTAAAAATCATTTTATCAATAAAATCTAACAAAAAATATCTTAAAAATCTGATTAAAATAGTGATGTCAAATGCCAATAAATAAATGAATTTTTGTTGGAAACATTTCAATTAATTTTTATATGGTTGTTTTTATTTTTATAAAGAGAGAAGATGAATATTTAATTTTTAAGTTCAGCTTAAATAAATAAAACAGAAATATGAAAATATGAATGTAAAAAATTTGATCTTATTGAATGCAAAATATAAAATATATAGATAGTTGTATTTTCAACTTATCATTATTTTTTTATTAAAAAAAATCAATTTTATCCCTGAGTAAATAATGTTATTTATTTTTTCTTTATACTTCCTTGACAAATATTCTTTCAAGCAATATGCAATATAGATTTAATAAATAATTTATGGTGCTAAGTACATAAAAAGCATTGAATGAATGGGTATCAATAAATTTTAAAAATTACAAATATAATAATTTGTAAAATAAATAAAAATGTAATGCTTATCTGTATGTTCCTATGTAAACCCTCTATTCCTATCATCTAAAAATTTCATTTAAAATCGTTATTCTATCATAAAAATGGTTTAAATTCATCATTTAAATCAGTTTTATGACAATGATTTTTAAAGTTATAATTTCTGATTACAATATTCATTCACTTAGACATTTATTTATTCAACATTTCAGTTGATAAATGTAGCAAAATTAAATAAAAGAGTTATTTTAATTTTAAAATAAATTAAACAGTATAAAAGAGAAGTTATTTAAATTTTTTTTTTAAATTTCCTTAGGAATATCCAATTTGATACTTTATATCATTCATAAAAATTCTATATTATCAATTTTAAAATAAATTAAACAGTATAAAAGAGAAGTTATTTAAACTTTTTTTTAAAATTTCCTTAGGAATATCCAATTTGATACTTTATATCATTCATAAAAATTCTATATTATAATAAATATCTGAGATAAATATTTAGAATCAAAGTTTGTATATTGAAAAAAATTGCCTATATAAATCGTATACAAAAATGAAAATGTGCTTTACTTTCTGCTAACTCTTTCATATCAATATTCACAAATTTGAAATTATTATTATTGTCCTCATAAATAGCATATAAGATTATATCAATATGTTGCAAAATATTCCACAAAAACATGTTACTTAAGTTATTTAAATATATTACTTATTAATATTGCATATTTAAAAGAATCCTATATGACTTATATTTGGAAAATATTTCATAAATTTGCACTATTTCTTTTATCAATATGCATTATAATTCTTGAAAGAAAGAATAAATCTAATAGTCACAAATATAAATAAAAAAAAAGAATTCAAATCTACTAATAAAATATATTGTAAACTCAAATTAAAAATATTACAGATTTTATAATATAGTTTAAGGAATTATTGAATTTTAATATTTTAACCAATGATTCCTTGAAAAAATTAAAAAATGATTTATATCATTTGCAGAATCAATTTTTGTTGATTTTTGTCATAATAAACTTAGTGGTACTATATTACCAAAATATTTGTTAAAAAACAAATTTTGTCTGAAGATTGTACAGAATTTTTTAAATTTAAATATTTTTGAATTTATAACTAAATATTTAATTAAATTATTATTTATATTAATTCATAATTTAAATTTAAATATGTTTTTCATGATTAAAAATATTCCAGATTTTATAATATAGTTTAAGGAATCATTGAATTTTAATATTTTTACCAATGATTCCTTGAAAAAATTAAAAAATGATTTATATCATTTGCAGAATCAATTTTTGTTGATTTTTGTCATAATAAACTTAGTGGTACTATATTACCAAAATATTTGTTAAAAAACAAATTTTGTCTGAAGATTGTACAGAATTTTTTAAATTTAAATATTTTTGAATTTATAACTAAATATTTAATTAAATTATTATTTATCAACAGCTGTAGTGCACTGTTATTTGGAAGTATTATGGTTATTTCTATTATCAGCATTAGTTAAAATATTATTTATAAATAAGCACTTTAAACATTTATCACCTGTCATTATACAACAGCACAAGTTGAAAATCATCTTTATAATTCGGTGCATCTCACCTTCGAATCATTTATAAAATTATATATTAACATGATCTGTTATTATTTCTAATATTAACTAAATATGATCAAAAATATCTTAAATTTATACAGAATATCATTATAAGATGCACATTTGGGAAGTAATTACCTTAATAAAATTTTTTTAATTAAATTTACCAAATTAAATAATCGACTATTATCTGAAATATGATTAAATTGATATTAACAAATCTTACCCCATTTTGGCACACTCTTTAGTCATCTATACATCAAACTACAATGAGACGACTGCAAAGATGTGTTTATGGAATGGTCGCCATGACAGTTGTCTAAATGAAGGACGGTCCGGAAGTGGATAGGCTTGCGGCTGCGTGTAGTAGTACAATATACCGGAAGTTTCTAGGTGTCTTGGCGCATGTGCAATTGACATTAGGAAAAAACGCGAGCGACGTTTTTCGTTCTCATCATGTGTGATTGAAAAGAATAAAAAAATAAAAAAACGGAGACCACGAATCAAATCTTCAAACGGAAACATTTTATGATCTTTCACATATCATTACAAACTTAATTTTGTCAGTTTAAAATTCAGTCTCAGCGAAGTTGATGGCAACAACAACGGCACCGACGCCTTCGCAACCACTACCAGGTAGGCTTAACACTTTTTATATTTTGACTTATTACCATAAAAATACAAAAATGTTAGCATAATTTGACATCATATAAAATTATTTAGGTCAATATTTAATACACATCATCAAAAAGAAGAAAGTAAACCAATACTTGTGAATGACGAATAAATTAATTTGTATTGCTTCTATGTCAGAATTCTAGAACACATATTTTCCAATTTTATATTTTATAGAAAAATAAATTTCTTTTCTAAATATATTAACTTGTTTTATAATTTGAAAATTTAGATTGTATATAACTTTTCATTAGAAAGGTTTAAACCATAATTGTGTAAATAAATGGTTTAAAATATAATTCTTTAGCACAATTTTTTTTTTTTGTTTTTTTTTTGTTTTAATATGTTAAACTAATAAATGCTGATTATGAAACAAACATTTAAAACTTTATTGTTTATAAATATAAAATAAAAATTATTATTAAGCAACCTTCAATAAAAATGCTTTTGATATAATATAATTTTATATTAATAGTAATAACTATTTTGTTTTATCTTTCCCATAAACTTATATTTTAATGTTTTTTCTGAAGAACAGCTATCCAATTAAGCCATAAATCAATTTTATATTTTTTTAAGACATTATAAAATTAGGAAAAAATATGTTTACTACCTAAATTTTATAAAAATTTAATTAATATGCAAAAGTTATTTATTTATGTTAAAGTTATTTTGCCACTTACTCCAATATTTAAAAATAATGGTCTTAAATAAATAAATTTAGGATTTTGTATAATGAAGTTTAACTTATATAGTATTACTCCATAAATAAATAATTCTAAAATTAAATCAAAATTAATTTTTTATAGTATGTGTTGTCATTTTATAGTAATCATTGCTTTCATATTATGTTTGAATAAACTTAATTATTAAAACGTAATCAAATCTTATAGATATTCAAAAAATAATATTTAATAAAACTTTTAAAATCTCTGCTCTAGAATAAATACAAAATATAATAATAAAATTAAAGAATAACAATCTTTAAATATCTTACTGCAGTTATCATTTTCTTATAAGTAAATCACTTTAATCTCATAAAAGAAAGTTTTCACATTTTACAAATAAATAATTTAATCTTTTTATCTTCATATAAAAAATATTTATATTTTGAAAGTCATATTATATGCAGAATATAAAAGCCAATGTTTTAAAAAATGCTATTGGATACAGTAATTAGAGTTAATAATATTTTATTAAAAAAATTTGTTTTTTTTTTTTTTAATCATTTCTTATATAAACTATAAATTGATCTAACTTGGAAATATAGAGACAATATAGAAATCGAAATTGTGGATTCCGAGCAATCATAAAAGTAATGCAAACTTTTCAGTGCTTTAGATTAATGTGCTGAAAAGTTCACAATTTTATGTGAATTTGTTAATATGAAATTAAATAAATATGAATAGTTATGTTTTTAATTTGATGATATGGTTATATAAATTTAATTGGTTGAATTAAATATTTATACAAATTTCCTTATCACAAGATTTACATTTGATAAACCTTCTGGTTGACCAATGCAATTTGCATGTTTATAAATCCATGCACAATTGTCCAGTATATCAGCTACATCCATTCTGTGTTTGATTTCTTTAATTTTTGTGTATGTTAAGTTTTCTACAGTTATATCAGAAAGCATAAAGCACTATTAGCAAGGAAAATATTTATTGCTATAAAACGTTTTCGGACCCTTTCCTGGTCCCTCTTCAGTATACAGCTTTCATCACATTAAGAATATAAGAATAATTGTCAAGTCAACCCAATATCTGTATAAATAATCAATTATTATTGGTCTGTTATCTTTAATTATTCTAGGTCTGTCCACTATTATTATGACATCCATGTTGAAATAATGGTGGTGGTCAATTGATAAACATAATATGTTTATCAATTGACCACCACCATTATTATGACATGGATGTCATAATAATAGTGGACAGACCTAGAATAATTAAAGATAACAGACCAATAATAATTGATTATTTATACAGATATTGGGTTGACTTGACCAGCATAGTAAATTATGATGCAAGGAAATTGTTAATAATCTTGGGCATTCTTTCAATCATAAACTTATTAAGTTATTGGTATGCAGTAATAACTTCATGGTTTTTAAAGGAATAAATAATAAAAAATATTTTAGTTATAAACCTCTACTGTTTAACTATAAACAACTGAGTTCTGCTGCTTCTAATAACACAAGAAATCACAACAAGCATTTGAAGCAGGATAAATACACTATTTTATTATTAGATATATATATATATATTTATATATTTATTATTATTAGTATATGTAATATACAGTATATATCTAATAAGTGTATTTATCCTGCTTCAAGTGCTTGTTGTGATTTCCTATACTGTTTATTTCTTTAAATCTTTGATTTCAAATTTCTCCAGAAGAGTATTTTGAATTCATTATGTATTTCTTGTTGGTAAATTGCTAAATGCAAATAGAAAACTAATCTATAGAGAGCTTGCTTTTTTTATTTAAGTGTATCTTGGTTGGTTTGTTTTATGAGTGTTTTTTCTATTCTAGTACAATTGTATTATAGATCAGTTTTATATAGAAATAGTATACTTGTGAAACAAACCAACCAAAAACATTATTAACATTACTTTACTTACAGCTCTTTTACAAGATGAATTTTTACTCAGACGCTTTCGGTGTTACTTTGAGACCCTCTTCAGTAGTCCATAGAGATATTCTTTTTTAAAACCATTTTCAAACACTTCAATTTCTTTCAGAATGTATAGCTTTTTAAATTACGTCATTGATTTTGCTTTTTAAACTCATTTTTATAATTTTAATGTCTACTAATATAATTAAATTACGTTTCCTCACGTTGGTTTTAAATTCAAAAATAGCCATATGTTTTTGCCATTTATAGTGTCTTTTTTTATATGCCTATGATATTTTTACATATTATATTTTGCGCACCATCGCCATGACATCGGCAGATTTTTAGGATTGTTATCATTAATAACGTTCGTGCTTAGCTTTCTTTTCTCTACCTCTAATGCTTCTGCCGTGCTAGCACCAATATTGTTTGGGACATTCCTTATGATTTTGGTGTTTTCCCAATCTATAACCACGTCCTCTTCATATGCTTTGACAGCAAGGGCAGTACTTAGTTTGTCTGCAAGCAGGCAAACTAAGTATTGCCCTTGCTGTGCTAAACTAAGGACGTGGTTATAGATTGGGAAAACGCCAAAATCATAAGGAAAATTACTAAGGGGGCGAGGCCAGTTCAAACCACGGCTGCCCCACACCCATGGAGGGGGACCGGATGGTGAAGGACAGGAATCACCGGGCCGGGCGCAGTACCCCAAAAAAATCCGGGTCCTCCTGCATGGCACGCCGACAGCGTTACCACTCGGCCATCCGGCTACCATATTAATATAATTATAATTCACGACCGTCTACAAACCGACCTCAGTTTTGTGATAGTGGTATGGTTCTGCTGTGGTACATGTGAGTTCAGTCTAAGCTAGATATATCCAAATGCGTGGTTGACATAACCCTGTAGATGAAATAAGTTGATTATAAAATTTTTCAGAGTCCTCCTGATCAGTCAACATACCAATCTGAAATCACGTGTCAAAATTAGAGTTATATTTGTAGAAATTCTCATGAAGACTATAGGCCATCATCGTTCTCCGAGCCACAGCGATAACCACGCGTACATTGATCATCGCTAAACAACTAACGGATAGTAATAAATAGGCAAATAAAATGCATAATGGGCAAGAAAAATATAAAAATAAAATGGATGCAAGATTGCAAATCCAGATAGATTATACTTTTATTTGTAAATACTCTCAAAGGTCTCACTCTTATTTTTCTATACTTACACATTACAAAAATATTTGATAATATTTATTATTTGACAGATTCAGACATGTAAAAATAAAATATTTTCAATCATATTTATGACTTCACTACAATATCTGTTGGATGATAATTTTACATTAATTCACAAAATCTTTCATTTTAGCTTAATTGAATGGCTTTAGAATCGACATGTACTGAGATCACACCTTTGAGTAAGCAAAACACCTTTTCTGTTTTTAAACCATACGGTCATTTGCCAGTGGTCAGAATGTCTAATGAAGTCAATAAAGATTAAGTGGGATTCATGGCAGTGTGCCTCCAGGCAGATACATTTTCAAATGAGCAGCGAAAACAGGGCCAACGGGAGGAGAGTGATGATGTGGTAAAATTTCCCTGCTCAGGATTCACGAGGGGTCACATATCAGCCCATAATTTGTTTTTACATGCCAGTTAGCCGTAGAAAGACGGTATTGAAAATTAGAGTCTGAACGGGAGTAATAAATTGGCCCAACCTTATGACTCTAAAATTACTTGGATCCCATATGAATTTTTCCCTTGGGGCTGGCGACGTCTCTCAGCCTCTGGCAATAAACTTTAGTCTCGGTGGAGTATTTAATTAAAGTCAACAGAAAATTCTGGAATTATTCCTAATTAATCTATTAATAGATAAAATTTTGAAATTAAATTATAAAATCACTCATCAATAACTGACATATTTTTTTTATTGCTGGTGTAGCTGCAACAGGTTTACTAGTATTTCTAATAATTTTTTTGTGAACATTATGAAAACCCAATTATATAATATGCTATTGAATAAAATAAAATTATATAAAATCATAGTATGTTTTCATAGAATTTATATATTTTTGTAACATTCTTTGAAATATACTTAAAACACAAACACATTATTTAATTAAATGTAGGCTCTTCAATGAAAAACTTTTTTGTATTGAATAACCTACATTTAAATAATGTCAACATTTCATTCTTTGAAATGTTGACATTATTATTATTTAGGAAATACTGCATATTATATGGATATTAAGATTTAAATTCTTAAAAGAATTTAAATCTTAATATTAAATTCTTTTAAGAATTTAAAAATGAAATTGTATTTTATATAGAAATTTAAAAGAATAATCCAAAATTTAAAAGAAATAATACTAAACTTAATTTTATGTAAATATTTTTCTAAATTTGGAACTTATGTTTTAGAATGTGGTAATATAGCTAATGTCATTGTCACCCTTTATATATATTTTTCCATATTAACAAGGTGTGTCTTATTTGACTTTGAACCTTGTGCTTATTAAACATTTCTAAAAAAGAAGGTTAATACTTATAAATTGGATTTTTGATATAATTACAGATAGTCCTCAACTTACAACGGGGTTCCATTCCAATGTCTCCATCATAAGTCAATTTTGACTCAAATGGAGGACTTTTTTATTCTTGATTTGTTTGATTTCTGTTTTAACATTTTCATAAATTAGGTTTCTATTTAACTTAAAACAGTTAGAAAACAGTTAGATAAAGCTTTCCTTGCCTTCTTTTTTTATATTGGAATTTTCATCAGTAACTCTGTTTCATCATAACTCTGTCATGACAGAGTTATGATGAGATACAGTAATAAAACTTTGCTTGCTGGCTAAATGGTGATACTGTGATGCATATACAAAAGCAATGTGATATATGTATGTATATGCAAACAGCAAAATTGAATTAGAGAATTTTTAGTAATCGTTTTTGACTGTCATAAGTCGAGGGCTACCTGTATAGATAGATTTACTTATGAGAACTACATAAATCAAACAAAAACGGGCACTTTTCATATATCAGACTATTGGGTCTGGGAATTGAACTCATGAATTGCATTGACCAATCACAGAATTTACAAATTTTATGTCATAAGTATGAGTGGTTTTTAAGTCAAGGACTACCTGTATACTTGTTCATATAAATGGGGCCTCATAAACTAGGAATAAATCTGCAATCATAATTCTGCATTTAAGTATATTTATATTTTATTCAATTAAGGAATTCAAGTATTTGTATTAAAAATTTTTAAATGTATTACCTAAGTAAGTATGAGCAAATTTATGTATAAAATTCAGCATTAAACACTATGAAATTATTATAACAATTAGATTATAAATAAACAAAACAGAATTGTATACTGCATTATAAATATATACTGTAGGGGGCCTATATTGTTATTACATTTATTTTTGTATTTCTGTTGAATTCATGTAAAAAAAATTTTTTTCTAGAATAATTTTATAATCTAACATTATTAAAGTTCATTCAAGTTCATCCATTTGTTTAAAAACCAAGATATTTTAAATTAAATTTTCTATTAGTTTTATATCCCAACATATGATGATGATTGTAGGAAAGAAGGGACTTTAAATTATTCTGCCATTGCAAGCAACCACCAATCTGTTGTGCACTCCTGACAGTATCATCCTATAAGAAGTCCTCATCATACACATGAAAGACAGATCATCTTTAAATGGACTGTAAAAAGATCATCTGATACAGGAAAGTGCAAACATAGATCTTACTTCAGTCCTGAAAGGACATATATACATACAAAATGTGAAGAGAAGTTTCATCTCCCTGACTCATCTACATTTGGGATTATTTGCAGTCCCAATTAAGTGAAGGTGTTTTCTAAGATGACAGTGTGCTGTAAGAAATTCTGTAACAATTCTAATTTGATTTTTATGCAATACAAACAACTCAAGTTCTCTGTAAAGGACTTAAAACAAGAGCCTTTGCTTACCTTAGGAATAAACCTCCAAACTGGAGAGACTGAGTTGCTAGCCAGTCCTTGAAAATACAATGTATAGAACTTTTACTAATTTTAAATAGAATATATCAATTATTTAAATTTCAAATGCATTTTATTAGTTATTAATATCTTAAAATGTGTTTTTTTTTTTTTTTAATATAATTACCTGTATTTCCATTTTATTGGTAGATATGACTTAGGGAGAGGCATAATAACAAAATTAAAAAATTAATTAAAATAAACATAATAAATTTATTATACTTAAGAAAATCTCATATATAGTATTATATATTGAAAAAAATATTTAATTTATTGAAACATTTCACTGTACTACTACTTATTTAAAATATTTATTTTTTCTAATTTTTTACTATATTTATAAATCATTATAAATATATATATATAAAGAAATAGTTAATTGTAAAAGTGAATATAATATATATATAAAGAAATAGTTAATTGTGAAAGTGAATATCATTTATTATATCTAGATATATCTTTTTGGAAGAAAAATATTTTCAGTTTATAATTTAAAAAAGAATTTTTTGTCTATTAAATAGGATTGACTTAGTAGAATGAATAAGATGCAAAGCAAATGATACAAACTTGAATTCACATTTCATTAATGAAATATGAATACAAGCCTCAAAATTCTGAAAGTAAAAAGCAATGATATGGAAATAGTTGCTTTTCAACAGATTAAAAAAAATTCTCAAATTTTTTTTTCATTTTTAAAGTTGACTGCCATTATATCAGGATAAAGACATCAACCTAGTACTGATTGAGGATAGATACAGAATAATTACAGATTTTAGAGAGAGAGAGAATGAGAAACACATCCACATAATTTTTATCATAATAATTATTTTATTATTAGTTATTATTATTGTTTTATTTTCCTAATTTATACATTAAACTTTTATTATAGTATATGTACTTGGTTGTAATTAATTATCCTACAAACCAAATAGCTAAATCCAAATTAGCCCTAGCATAATAATTTTAAATTAAACTGCAATTTTTAATAATCATTTTATATCAAGGTTACATATAGCACCATATATTGGACTAATAATTAATTTAAATTTTGGTTAAGGTGGTGCCATCTAGTAACTAATAACTAGACTATAATTTTTAAATAATTTTTCTGAAATAAAAATCATGTAATCAAACCTGTAATCAAACTGGAACTTTGAGATAGCACCTAACATCCATACTTTCAAAAAACTGCTTTTTCTCTTTAATGATACTATTACTTAAAAACAGCACTTTCTGCAGTTAGAATAATAATAAAATTTTATTCAACACCTAAAAGCTAATGTTTTTGGTACTTGATACCATCTTCAGGCTAGATATTCGAACTTCCAACAGATTATGTACAAAATGTTGTGATTCTGTACATAAGTTGTTGGAGGTTCAAATTATGTTTGAATATCTAGCCTGAAGATGGTATCAAGTGTCAAAAAAATTAGCTTTTAGGTGTTGAATAAAATTTTATGATTATTCTCAACTGCAGAAAGTGCTGTTTTTAAGTAATAGTACCCTAACATCTTGACAACTAAAATATCATGGCATTGGTCTTCAGGAAACGTATGTAGTGATTAATTTTTAAAAACTTACTGGACTAGACCAATACTGTTGCTCTCAGGCACATTATTTGTGTAGCTATGAGCCCTCTTGACAAACCTGGACAGACAAATTTGGCTCAAGTCAGATAATATACTCTAATTGAAGCTATTCTATTCTCTAGTTAGCTTCAGTTAAAGTTATCCTATTCAGAGCTCTCTTTAGCTCTAACTAATAAGCAGAATGGTACCAAAACATGTACATAAACTATATTCAAGGGATGAGGAGAAAGATTTCATGGAAAAAATTTTAATTTCAAAATTTGCCAATAAGGGAAAATATGGCATTGTGCAACAGGAATTACATGGAAAAAGCATAAAAAATAAATAACTAATATAAATCTAAAATGAAATATTAAATTTTTTATCTTTGCAAAAAAAAAGTAACTTAAGTAACTTCATACTCATTTATTGTTTATTCACAATGCTCAAAGATGTTGTTGAAATTGAAGTTGAGCTTTGATATGATAGCTGTTGTTTTGGACCAGAAATTGCATTCAATAGATAATGTGCTTGACTGCAGAATGCAACATCACTGGATAAATGTTTTGCACGTAGTGCATTATGTTATCTTTTAAAACAGCCATGTTAGGGACATTTCCTCAATAAATATTGGCCTTGAGGTGATCCCACAGCCAAAATTCAATGTAAGATTGTGAGGAAGTTAACTCTGACCTGTCCTATTTTTATTTTATTATGCACGACCTGTCCTATTTTATTTTATTATGCACTTTTATTATTTATCGTTTTTTTTATTAACGTATTAATTTTTTAGTTTTTTTAAAATTAACTTACATTCCACTTTCTCTGTCATCATTAGCAATCACGTGATACAGAATCGGGAACCATCCTCCGGAAGAGCTGTCGCAGGTAATGACGTCATCACCTAATTTTACCACTGGTCCGATATGAGAATGTAAGAAGGCTCTCGTATTGATGTTTTGTTCATATATCATTAAATTGTAAAGAGGATGACATGAATTGACTACTCTGTAAGCTAATAACTTTAAAGTTGTTATGTATAAGTATGTAAATGAAGCAGCATGGTACTGTAAGTCACCCGGTATAAAAGCTGATGCAACCGACGACTCAGATGAGGTGTTGTATCAAACATAAAGTTGGCGAAGTGACATTTGAGTTCTTGTAAAGATCGACGATTATTTGAAGTTTGTATCTGTAGTGGAGGTAGTAGATTTAAGTAGTATTTAAGGTTCTCTTTTTTGTGAATAATTGATTGTTGATATTTGAGTTGGATTAAACAAATTTTGTGGATTAATTTATTGTTGCTTTATTATAGTTTCAATAAAGCATTTATCAACACTTTTGTAAGTGTTTTGAGTCTAATAAATTTTATATTTTTTGTTGTTTAACTTTTTTGAGAATTTCTTCAATTTATTAGCATAAACAGATGTGGAGTTTGTTCCAGTTAAATCAAATGTATATATCACTTCTATCTTTGAATTATTATTAGCATAAGTTTCTAACATTATTGTTTGTTCTAGTTCTAACACTTAATTGGTACTGTAAGTTCCAATTTCCGGTTTTGCTTTGCCAGTTGAATGTTAATTGTTGTTAGATTATTTTTGAAGTTAATTATTTTTAAGTTAGAGTTTAGTTTAAGACCTGAGCTCAGACCGAACTCTGGATTGCAGAGTCATTAGACCATTAGGTTAGTTATAATTAATAGTATTACATTCGTTATAATCTGCGACTTTGCAAGATCAAGTGATCATGACAGTCATGAAAACCAGTGACTAATTACTCTTTCTTCAGTGAAATGGGTTTGGAAAAGCTACTGCTCTACTTGTGTGTTATAAGGCAGAACCTCATCTTGCATGAAAATTGTCTCTTCAATCATCTTTACTGCAGTTATGGAATTAAAGCTACACATCAAACACAGCTGTACATTAAAGCTACTATATGAAGATATCTTTATGCTGGCTACAGACCTGGCTGGCTATAATCCCGTAAAAAATATAGCCCAAGTATGTAAAGAATGTTCTATGGAAAGACATCACTTCTGATCTGGCCCAAAACATTAGAGCAAGTGGTCATTCTTTTTTCAGGATCGTCTTTTTGCATCTGCTGCTGATAGATGATTTTGAAAGGATAAAAGTGGATTATTTTCCAAAGAATTTTTCTCAGAGTGGAACATGGAACATCCAGTTGTCTTGCTATTCTCCACATGCTGCTTAATCTAGCTACATTATTCATGGATGGATCCATAATAGCAATAACTTCCTCTATTAACTGGGGTGAAACCCCAGTTAATAGAGGAAGTTATTGCTATTATGCATAACTTATGTTAATAGAGGAAGTTATTGCTTCCTTCCCTTTCCAGCCTTAACAAGAAAAGATCTCGAAACTTTTAACTAATTCTAAATAATGACAAAGGACTTTTACAAATGTATTTTAATCACCTAAATTCATGTAAAGTGACTGGTATTGCATCTGTTAATATAGAATAATTTAACAATTAAATCATGATCAGACAGAATGAGATATATTTTTTTACAATAAAATAGATCCTCAACTTATGCAGTTAATTTGTTCAAAAAAGTGTTTTAAGTTAAAAACTACATAAAAAGTCAACAATAACTGAATTTGATATATATGAATAGATGCATTAACAAATGAAATGTCCAAATGAAATTTGAGAGTAGTAAATATATAAATAAGAAAATTTAAAACATAAGTGATATTTTGTAAAAGATTAAATTGTTCAATAAATTTTTTCTCATTTTATGGAAATTCAACAAAAACAGAGAGATGCCTCTGCATATTTCTGAAACTATGTAAGTTGAGAACCATGTTCTGTAATTTTAAAGAATATACTTGCAATACTTGCATTTATAGCTATTTGTTGCTAAGAAAAAGCAATTTATGCAAATTTTCTGTACTTTTAGGTGTCTTATTTTCTTCCTAATTTTAAGATAAAAATTTTAAATTTGTCTTACAAGGGGAGGTCGCATCTATCGGGTCCGGGATTTAGACAATTTTTATATATGTTAATCTACAGTCAAAATAAGGAGACACGTGTTCGAGCTTTCTTTCGAATGCGCCTTAGAACATGCAAACTCGGCTTCCAAAAATCTTAATTTTCTGATATCACTACTATATACTATTAAAAATGTTTTGTCCGGAACGTGTGGGCGTGGC
>AYEL01080192.1:0-11236 GCA_000484575.1 Olivierus martensii
AACTTGTTATGTATAAGTATGTAAATGAGCAAGTGTGGAAGTGTTCGTCACTTGCGTATAAAAGATAGACGCAATCGACAAGTTTTTGAGGTGCTGAATTTCCAGACGTAGAATTGGTGAAAGTGACAATTGAGTTTCTTGTAAGGATCGACTATTAATTGAAGTTTGTATCGGAAGTGGAGGTAGTAGAATTAATATCTTAAAGTTAGATGATAATTCAGAATGACCCTTTAACACAATATTTTGATATACATAAAATCCTTGGCTTATGTACATGGATCATTTAGCAAAATCCTATATATGTCAGAGCATACTCTATATAGTATTAGTATATGACAAAGACATAAAAATAATTATATTATTATTGAATATAAATTATATATTATATTTAAAAATAATTATATTATAGAATAAGCACTTAAATCTTTTGATAAAGCAGTCTCTAACTATCTTGGAGGATCCAGATTAGTGTTGAACATCAAAAGGTAACATTGATGTTAGAACATCCATCCCAAAAACATTGATGTTATTTTTATTTTTTTGTGCATTGTCAGTAATAGCTGCATTGATCTATTCTTCATCTATTTCCCAGTATTTTATCAACTGCTTTAGTTTATTAGCTAGATATTCGCTTGTATGCTGATCTTCCAATATAAAAGCATCCAATGCTACATTACATAGTTTATTTTCCTCATCTATAAAGTGGAGAGTCAACATAATGTAACTTCTCTTCTGGATGTCTGTCCATAAATCAGTTGCCAAATAAGCAAACTTTTTGTTTGAGCTGTTGTTTGACTATGGATACCATATTACTCTATTTATCGGAAATTAGTCTTTTAATCGTTGGTCCAGAAGGAATTTTGTAGAAAGATGCTATTGTCTTTATGAAATGTTGAAAACCTTCACAATCCAAATACTCACTGGCTTTACACACCATAAATATAAGAGTTTGATTTACCTTATTTTCTGCTGATTCACCTGATTTGAACTCCTCAATGCTCTAAACAGCCTCAGAAATTTTTTTTTCCTGGAAGAGGTTGTGATGATGATACTTCGTCAGTGTCTTGATAACATTTTTCTTCCTTCTGCAATTCTTTCTGAACTCCAAGAAGATATGGATGTTTGCTTTCAAGATGACATCTTTAAATTGGTGGTACTACCACTTCAGTTCTTAGTTCTTTTGAATAATATATGCAAGTTGCAGAATTACTTTTATTTTTTACAAAATGTTGATACTGAAAGGTTTTCAGGAGGCATATTTACTGACCTACAAAGGTATAATACTTTGAAATGAAAAAAAGAAATCAAAAGCATTTTGAATATTAATTATATGACAATAATGAAGTGTCTCACATGACAAATATAAACATTAAATCAACATTGCCAGTTAAATTGTTCAATTTTCCTAATGCATATTTATTTGTTGATTTGTGGAATAAGTAGGTAGTGTTAGTCTGTTGCTTTAGAAAACTGTGGAGCATTACTGAATACACACATAATCCAGAATACTACTTCAGAGCTTTTCATACAACCATACATATCATTAGTAAATCCAAAAATAATTGCATTATTAAAAAATGCAATCTTAGTAATCTATCAAGTTTAAAAAATAAAAAAGAGAGAGAGATATACAGTACACTCCCAAGTATCCGGCCTAGTTTTCTTTTATCGTAATTAAATGAGGAAGGCAAGGCGTTCATTGGCAACATTGCAAAGCATTGGAAGTGGGTTTCTGCTATGATCCTCCTATGTGTCGTGTACAAAATACAAATTGTAACAGGAAAAGAGCAGCATTCTGCTCGTTGTTCATTGTTTCGCAAGTGTGTAATGGACTTCAATTGTTGCCGCTGTTCCTGATTATAACTGTACAGTACGTACAGTATTCATAAATTGTTCTTGGTGTATGCTTAATGTTCTTTTAAGTGTACTATAGTGAAGATTTCAAAATGGATGATAAACGAAAAAAAGTTGTAGTGAAATGAGTTCATAGAACACCAGCCTATCCGGCTTATTTGTTATCTGGCATGCCCTTCCGTCACATTAGGCCGGATACTCGGGAGTGTACTGTATATTGGAATCCATAAAAACATTATTATTTAAAATCATATAAATAAATCAATACTTGTTGATTTATTTATATGATTTTAATAAGATATTTGTATTTGTTTTAAAAATGATTATATCTATTGAACTTCAAACAATAATTTTTGTATCAGATTTCTATTTAGAAAATTGCAGTTAAGTTACTGTTTAGTTTATTAATTATTTGAAATGGTTTACTTACAACCTTTTAATTGATGAATTACTAATAATATAAAAACTTTTATCTCAGTCAATGATGTCAGTGCAAACAATCATATTTTAAGATAGTTTTCTCATAGGTGAATCATATTTCAGAATTTATAATAGTATATATTACAAAAAAGAATAATTATAAATACCTAAAATTAATGCAAATGTGTTTGGAAGAGTACGTGATAAATAGAACATAAAATGGAATTGTGAAGCAGTAATAAGCACCAACCATGTTGTTAAGATATTCCCAAATTGTTTTTCTAAAGAACATCGATATAAATAAAATGCAAAAATCACAAAGGATCCTAAAATTGCTCGAACTGAAACAGATAAAAGTAATAAAATCACATAAAAATGAATAAATGAAGTTTTCATCTTAAATTAATAATTAATTCTAAAATTTTTAACAATTAATATACAATACATTTTCACATTAAAAATAATTTGGGATTCTTTGATTCTTTAAAACTGTGAATTTTTCAATTTTAAGATAATAAAAAGTTTATATTCATATTTCATTTTATATTTCTATTTGAAATGTTATCATAAATTAGTAGTAATTGCTTTGAGAATTATAGCTAAATTTTGATATACTAGTTAAGAAGGAATTTTAATTTCAAAAGCAAATTAAAATTCCTTCTTAACTAGTATATCAAAATTTAGCTATAATTCTCAAAGCAATTACTACTAATTTATGATAACATTTCAAATAGAAATATAAAATGAGATATGAAAATTGACATAAATTAATACAGGTTGTCTTCAACTTACAATCATTTGACTTACGATATTCCAATCTTATGATGGCTCTTACAATTTTCAAACTTGGCTATTTTCATAGTTTATTTGGCTAGAAATACTTTTTCATTTTATTAATAATGTAGTAAAGCAATTGTTACCACCTTGAAAATCTGAGTTCAATTCCGAATGATTTTACATTTTGGAGATTGGTTCAATTCCAAATTATTTTATAATATTGAGGATCCAGAATCAAATCTGGATGATTTATCATCTTAAAGATTTCAGTATTCCATTGTCTATTATTACTACTAAAATTATCACTATTATGAATCATTTTTGAGTTACAATGTTTTCACATACAATAGAATTATCAAAACATAACTGCATCGTAAGTTGAGGACAGCCGGTACATATTTTATAAAAATCTTATAATAGTATAGAAAACTGATGAAAATTAATAATAATTAATATTTTCCATTAAGAATTACTGGAATTATACATATTAAATAAAAGTTTCATAATGACATCATAAATGAAATATGTAAAAACTTATTGATATTATAAAAATTCTTAATCAATTGATATATAGGCAAAATTCTGTTATAACGAAATCTATGGGACTGTTGCCTAATTTTGTTATAACTGATATTTCATTAAAACGAATTTCATATTTTTTACCATTTTACTAAATTTACCATTATGAATACTATATTGTACATACTGTATGAATGCTGTATGTTACAGCTTCATTATGAATTCATTACATCAAAAATTTTGTTATAACAAATACTGTTATATGCTTAAAATGTGTGTGGGGAATTTTACCTACATACAATTTATTCAATTACCTAATTCCTAGAGTTATTTCTATGATAATAAATATTTAAGATCAATTATTTTGTATTCAAATTCCTTGTTATTGGGCATTTGTAGTAACAAAGTTTCACCATATTATTTTATAACATTTGATATTTAACCAACCAGAAAGAAAAAATAAACTAAATTACATAGACTACACCAGAGGTGTTCAACCATTTTTACTATGCAAGCTACTTTTCTATATTAAGTTATTCGGCGATTTACTCTCTTATAAAGGTCACGTTCACGTTCCTTGAACCTGATATCTGATAATATGTACAAGGGCTGCATAGCCCTTGTACATATACAAGGGCTATATACAAGGGCTGCATAGCCCTTGTACATATACAAGGGCTATATACAAGGGCTGCATAGCCCTTGTATATAGCTTCTAGGGCTGCATTTTCCTGTTCTGGAAGATCTTTTTACAGTTCCATTTAAGAAGATAGCGTCTTTCATATGTAAGACAGAACTTCTTATGGGATGATCCTGTTGTGAGGAAGTTAACTTTGACCTATCCTATTTTTATTTTATTATGTACTCTATTATTTATTTATCGTTATTTTCCTATGTGCTAACGTATTATATTTTAGTTTAAAAGTTAACTTACTTCCACCTTCTCCGTCGTAGTTGGCAATCACGTGATACGGAATCGGGACCCGTATCCGGAAGAGCTATCCCGGTTAATGATGTCATCTATCTACATAAATTTTACCACTGAAACTGATATGTGAAATTAAGAATGATCCATATCGGTGTATTGTTCGATATATAAATTAATTGTAAAGATAATGACATGAATGAATTACTCTGTAAACTAATAACTTTGAACTTGTTACGTATAAGTATGTAAATGAGCGAGTGCGGAAGTGTTCGTCACTCGCGTATAAAAGATCGACGCAATCGACAAGTTTTTGAGGTGCTGAATTTCCAGACGTAGAATTGGTGAAAGTGACAATTGAGTTTCTTGTAAGGATCGACTATTAATTGAAGTTTGTATCGGAAGTGGAGGTAGTAGAGTTTAAGTAATATTTAAGGTTCCTTTTGTGGATAATTGATTGTTGATATTTGAATTGGATTAAATAAGTTTTGTTGTTTATTTCATTGTGCTTTATTTCGTTTAAATAAAGCTTTAATTAACACTTTTGTAAGTGTTTGGAGTCTAATAAATTTATATTTTCTTATTATCTAACTTGTTTGAGAAATTCTTTAATTTATTAGTGTAAGTTCTAACCTCGTTTGTTCGTTTCACTTCTAACACTTAATCGGCACTTTAGTAATAAGTTCCGATTTCTGATTTTGTTTCGTCAGTTAGACGTTACATTGTGTTAGATTGTTTTGTAGTTAATTATTATTAAGTTAGAACTTAGAAAAAAACTCGAGCTCAGGCCAAACTCTGGATTGCAGAGTCGCTAGCCGTTAGGATTAGTTATAATTATTAATATTGCATTTGTTCTAATCTGTGACTTTGCACTGTTAGGGGTGCACAACAGATAACTGGCTAATCACAGTGCTAGGGCTGTTTAAAGCTACCCTTTCCTACAATTATCATCATCATCATCAAGATTAAATAAATGTTTTACAAAACTAGCCAAAGAAACATACAACAAGCATATTGGCAAAATAAGATCTAAATTTTTACAAAAGAAAAATGTAGAAACAGAATATTGTTTTACAAAAAATATTCATATATAAAGAAATTATAGAAAGTGGCCAATTGATTAATATAAGAAATTGAAATTCTTTCTGAAATCCTTGAAAGTTATTTTTTGATGAAGAAAAAAACAAAACTGATAGTAGTACTGATAAAATATTAATTTGAACTAATTCTGTAAATATTAATTTTTTAATATTGTAATTTAATTATAAGACAAACAGCTCTACTAGCAAGTACAAAGTTATTTATTATGGTATAACGTTTTCGGATCTTTTCTCGATCCCTCTTCGGTACCATTTGTTCACTTATAAACCATATTTAAGAGAACATTATAAAATAGAAGATACAATTTTCAAACAAGTGATAACAGAACCATAATAAACGATAGGTTCTGTTATCACTCGTTTGAAAAATGTATCTTCTATTTTATAATGTTCTCTTAAATATGGTTTATAAGTGAACGAATGGTACCGAAGAGGGATCGAGAAAAGATCCGAAAATGTTATACCATAATAAATAACTTTGTACTTGCTAGTAGAGCTATTTGTCTTATAATTGGTTTAAAGCAAGTAGTTTCCTGTAATATTGTAATTTTAAGTTTACTGCATAAAAAAGTTGAAATTGTTAGCATACATTCCATAATATGAAATACTCTTTTAAATTTTAATTAATTTAATTAATTTTAATTTTATAGATTGTCTCACTGAAGACAGATATCAGTTCAAAAGTACTTTGAAACTAATAAATTGAGAAATTTAAATTAAAGTGTTTTTATTTATAAAATTATTATTAATATTGATACATTAGCAAGTATAGATATAATTAACATGTATTTTTTTCAATGATTCATAATACAATTTACAACTCTGCAAGAAGTTGAAAGTGTGAAGAAAATTAAAAGAATTTACAGAGACTGGAAATTTTTTAACTGGATATTGTGGGGGGTCAATAATCTTCCCCCGAGATGAGTTGAGGAATTTGTTGCCAATGCTGCAATATGATCAGGATGTGTTATGTTTTGTCATTGTTCTTTTAAATAACGAATTTCGATAAAATGGTCTATTCAGGTGTCAATTCAAAATCTAAGAAATGATACCTGAACCATCTGTAAATTAAAGAGAAAACCATCCTCAGGAAAAAAGGGTTGAAGAGGGCTTGATAATAAAGAACCGTTGCACCCTCGATCGACGCTTGTTCCACCACGATTTCAGTTTGCTGGCTCCATGACAGCCGCATCGGCTTATTCCACGATTGCCGCGTCAGCTTGTTTCAGGATCGCCGCTGGTTCCAGGTACCCTCCAGTCGTTCCCGGCTCGATCTCCGAGATTATCCTCTCGTTCATCGCTCGCTGATTTTCTCCACAGTATTTGACAAGCCATTCCCATTTAGGTCTGGAGTTAACTCCTCTTCTTGCGGACAGTTCATCTGCTAGAATTCTTCGTCTCCCTCTGAAGCAGCAACATAGAACACGGCAACTGACAGTTAGTTGTTCTTTGTTCAACAGTCAACCATTCAACTCTACAGAAAACCTTCTAGTGCGTGCCCTTGATTCCCAGCTAAAGGACTAAAGACTACTGTTCAAACATTGTCCTGCATTCGTCCTCGACTGTAGAAATTGTGGATCTCTTGGACGATACAGTATTGCATTGTATTCCAGGTATCTTTTTCTCTCAATATGATGATTATCTGTCACAGAAGTTTGTGATAGAGATCTCTCTTTTAATAAAGGAAATTGTTCTGCAACGAACATGGTCTTTATATTGAATTGCCAAACAGCACAATTATTACCCGTCCTTACTCACGTGCTAAATAGATATACCGCTCACTTGTCAGCTTCATACCTGACTGGTGTCAGATCCTGACTTTTATCGCATTTAGGCCTAATGCCTGTGTTATTACCATCCTCAGTCCCACAATTGGTGTTAAAGCGGGACAGAAGTTATTAATTGGGATTAGAAGAGGACGAGTTTGGATTTGTAAATGTTTATTAAACTTTGAGATGGCTAATAATGAAGCTGATTCGGCAGTTCAGTCAGAGACAACTTTCACAGGGGCGTTCAACGCGTTCACTAGAATGATTCCCAGTTATGCTGGAGAATCAACAGAACATGTCACGGATTTTTTTGACACAGTAGAGGAAATTGCCACCCTAGCATCATGGTCCAATAGGCAAAAATTAGGGATTGTGAAATGTAAACTAACGCGGATTTTGCGAGAGAATACGCCTAGCACAATTTTAAAATGAAGGATGTAACAGACTACAAAACATTTAAGGCACAGATGCTTAAGCGTTTTGCGAAGATCCCAAACACAATTAGACTACAACAATTTCACAATTGCGTCCAACAGAGAGATGAAGATGTACAGACTTACGCCATTAGGCTGCAATCGCTTGCAGCGGAAACACTCATTGAAGTGGCGAGTGCTAACAAGCGGGAGAGAATTATTATCGAACAAGCTCAAAGAAAAGAACAAGACGAGAAATTAAAGGTCCAGTTTTAAATGGTATAAATGACAGGATTAAGAGATCTGTTATGTCCCAGGATCCAAAAACTTTTGAGGAGGCTTTACTAGCGGCGAAGCGCAAGGAAATGATTGAGCAAGTATTCAGCAAACCCCGGCTGTACATGGGTAAAATAGAAAAACTCGATGAGACAAATGCCGCCGAAGTAAATGTAGGCACAGCCAAACAAACTACTAATAAAACGGAGAAGTTAGAGGCAGCAATCAGACAAATTAGAGACGGAGCCGGACACAGTGGACAACACATATCAGTTAATGATTGAATTAAAGACAATCAAATAACTTAATGATAAATTGAATAAATTAGAAGTTTTGTTAGAAAAAGAAACATTAGTAAAACGAGTGAATTCACAAGTATCTTATTACTTGCAGCTGAGAATGCAGTTGAGAAATCAAGAGAATATGTATTACAAACCACCACCGTCACAACGATATAATATATCAGGAATTAGACGGTTGGAACGTTATAGGCCATCGCAAAATAGACCTATTTTTAAACGGACGTCTAATCAGTACAGTATAGTACAGTATGTATATTATACTGAAAAATATACAGTTTTTTAGAAATGTTAAGTTTGAATGGTAAATATAAATGTATTGTATTTTATTAAATTTAATAAATTTGGAGATCATTTTCATTTCTATACCACACATTTTCAATAAACCGCCAACCCTGATTAGCTACCAAAATCGTCCCAAATGGATGGTGGCGTCTTTTCAAGGTTTGACTGTAATAGGGAATTTTGCAAACTGTTCAACTGAATGATGATTAATGACAAATCAATACAGGAGCTCCTCAACCCTTATGAAAATTCAACTTATATAAATTTGGCTTTATGTAAAAAGTTTGACATCCAAAACATTTTAAAAATCATTTTTATAATTTGATATGTAGTACAGTATTGCAATTTTATATGATAATATCAGAGTGATAGTTACATTACCACTATAACTAGAGTCACATTATCAATAAAATTATTGCATGTCATGATAACTAACATATGATAAAAATTATAAATATTACAAATTATATCATATTATAATAATTATATCACATCTGACTTTTAAACATCTGACTTTTACATACAGTATATGATGTTTTAATTTACCATAATATTTATGTAATAATTTATATAAGTATATTTGACTTACTTAATCAAGAAGGTAAGTTTTATGTAAGTTGGGAATTGCCTACATTAACTTTTTTTTAACAGTATCCTGTGCATATTTGTTAAAGTTATTAACTGATATTATTTTTACAAGATAGATTTTTTTTTATAACTGAAGAAAAATTATGTAATACATAATTATAATAGTAAAGGCTAACTCTCCTGAATATTTTGATCATTTAATCAAGAATTCTTGTTTAATATGTGATTATTTTTTTAGTAAAAAATAAATTAGATTTATGATTGTGGAATAAAATACATAAATAATTTTATTAATTATTATTTCAAATAATAATTCAATAGTTTATATTTTTTTGAGAATTTTCAAAAATTTATAAAAATATTGTTGTAAAATGTGAAAGATTTAAAGTAAAATTGTTATACTGAAGTTAATATTTATAAACTATAAATATAAAATTTAAATCTTACCTAGGCCTGCCAATGACCTTGAAGATGTCTCCGTAATAGCTAGGACGAAGTTTCCAGCCAGTGTTCATGTCCTAGCTGTTGTTTCTAGTGAAGGTTACATCATGCCGCCGCACGTCTTTGGAAAGGGGGAAGCCATAACAAAAGAAGTTTGCTTGCATGTTCTTACAACAATAGTGAAACCTTGGATGGAAACTGTGGCTTCTGGGAGACAAATCTTACCTATATATTGTATTATAAATTTACTTAGACCAAAAGTGTTGACAAATGTTACAAATGGTACAGATAATATAGAAATCATTATAGGACCTAAAAATGTTCTTGGAACAACTCCTGGAAATTCCAAATGATCATACTGTCATAAAAAACAAAAAATTTTAATTCACCTAACTATTATTATATATATCAAATTCTATTCGTGAACTTAATATAGAAATGATATTATATAGAAAATTTAAATTTATTAAATATAATTTTAACATTTCTTGCTAGCAAGTCCCCAGCATAAAATATGCTATCAAAAGAAACATGAATTTTCTTATTAGAAAAATTTTTTAGATATACAAAATAAAGAAGAGTCATGTGGATAAATATTTGATGATTCTAAGATTAAAAAGAACTTAAAATTTTCATCATGACAACCTGTTAACACCATAATATATAATGTTCCACCTATTTTTCTAATGATGTCATGCATCAGTGATGTTTTTTGATATATCACTTTATGTCTTGTATATGCTATCATCTATTGGGAAACTTTTAAAATTTCATCATGGGGAGTTGATTTTCGAAAAATCTCTGATAGATGAAAAATAAAAAATAAAAACTGTTATGCATGCTTACATAAAATCTAGTGTACTGATTAGCATCATAACTGCCTTCCTAGAATAAGAAATAAAAATGTGAGATGTTATGTCAATGGGACAACATATCATCACTCCATCTATTGGAAATTTTGTCAGTAGTTAGTTACCAATAGTTTCCAATAATTACAAGGGAAAATCAACTTTAAAAATAAAAACTATACTACAAATCCATATAAAATCCTGTATCAATTGATACCTCAACCACCTTCTTAGGCCAAAAAATAAAAATGCTAGAGGGATCACAAATTCAATGTGCAGAACAAAAATACTACATTCTATTTTAGAAATAAAGAATATAGGATTCAGTTTTTCAAAAAATTTAAACAATTTTTTATCCATATATACAGACTGGTAATCTGAATTCTGTTATGATCATAAGAAACATTAAAAATCTAATTAATATTTTTTTTATTATACAATAGAAGAAAAGGTTATCATGCACATACAATTTTTAAAAACTATACAGGGTGCATCAGCTAAATCCGGACAAATTTCAAATTGAATTTCCCGCCATATTTTACGTCAGTGCTACGATGCTGCTGACGTTTTAGTAAGCCAGACAGACGATGTGTTTGACAATAAGTACAAAATAGCTGATCAGTTAAGATCAAGTGCAGAATATAATCGGAGAGCAGCGATAATAGAAGGCCTTCGTGCTGGACGTTCACCTTCCGAAATAATTCGGTTCTTTAACTATCCAA